>CAIGQV010019070.1:19147291-19175120 GCA_903798115.1 Danio jaintianensis | reverse complement strand
AAAAAAGGAGAAGAAAATAGCTAAATATTAAATATGTAAAATGTAATGTAAAAAAAAATAAAAAAATTTAATAAAAAAAAAGCACATTTCTCACCTCTCTCCATCGGACCCCTGCACTACTGGACACATACACATTGGGCTTATTGGCCATATTCTTTCCCACAGATCCTGTGCAGAAGAAACAGAGATGTATAAAGATAATACATTAATCAATATATACACTGCATCTGGTGTCATGTCTCATGAGCCTCAATTATAACTGATATCAGGCATTCAATACAAATGTAATGTATTGTGTTGTAAATGTAAATGTATTTAAGTTTTGTGGTGTAGGATTATATCGGTAATATATGGAAGGATTATCAAAGTTTGTTTAAACTCAACTTCCCACAAGGTTTGTTCTGGTCTCATCTATAATTCATGTGCACTTTCTTATTCTTTGGGTGACTATATATGCGGGGAACCACAGTTAGGAGAGCTTGTTTCCCCAGGGACTCCTCCAATGAATGAAATGAGATGCCAGGTGGATTTCAAAGTTTGCTGCTGGCCCTGACTGGTTGGATTTATCTGTGTGGCAAAGTTGTTTTGTGTGCGGTAAGAGATGTTCACATCTGTTTTATTTAGAGAGACCATCTGAACTGTATGGACAAAGAATCACTTTAATGATTTGAATTATATATATCTATAAAAGTTGTATAATACACTATTTTACATTTTTGTGTATGCTCTTTCTAAATTTGGTGGTGCATTACAAAGTGCATCAGACAACGCCATATTAGTAGTGTAGGTATTAAAGGGTTAGTTCACAATTCATTTTTTTTTTATTCTGTCAATAGTTCCTCACTCTCATGTCATTTCCGAGACCTTTATTCATACTTGGAACACAAATTAAGATACTTTAGCTGAAATCCGAGAGCTCTCTCATCCTCCAACTCATTGTCAAAAAGTTCCATGTGTGATTCAACTGTTATTACACGAAGCTCCAAAACATTTTTGTGTGTCAAAAAAATGCAAATACAGCTCTTTTTGCCTATATCTTCTCTCCTCTGTCAGCTCGTCAGAACGCACATTTACAACATGTAGTATGATGTCTTGCCATTAGAGTCAGCAACACATAAGCATTATATTTTCCATAGTAAACACGCATTCTGATCTGATATGGAAGACATTGGGCAAAGCAAAGTTGTTTTTACACAAACACATTCTTGGAGCTTTATATGATTACAGTTGAACCACTGAAGTCACATGGAGTGCTTAGAAAATATTTCTGGTTTCTTTTCTGGACCTTGAACATCTCTGAAACATTTCTGTCCATGGAGGATGAGAGAGCTCTCGAATTTCATCTGAAATATCTTTATTTGTGTCCAAAAGACAAATAAATGTCTCAAAGGATTGGAACGACATGAGTAATTAATAACAAAATTTTTATTTTGGGGTGAAACACTCTTTAATAAGCCCCTGAAACTCAAGATTTAGACCAGAGAAGACACAGCTAAGGCCAAAAAAATCTATGCTATCACTGTGACAAGTAGCCTAGACAATGATCTCATATTTTCTCTTTTTTTTTTTTTTTTTGCACTGCTTACATCGTTGTCCTTTTCTCAACTGCATGTGTTTTTCTCCTGCATCATTGCAGGTGGTTTTGTCATTAATTAATGTGAGTGGTAATGAACTTCATTTACATTCATCTCCCTAAAAGAGATATGCAGCATTTAACACGTTTTTTGCAATGAGAACAATGTTGAGGTGGCGTGACCGCTCTCGGCTGGCTAAGTCAATGAGTGTGAGGGTGTGTTTGTATGTGATAATTAGCCAGTGGGTGAAGTGCAAATAATTAGCACATCTGCGCTGGAGCGATAGCAGCCGAAGCGGCCAGACATTTTCACAAGACTCCTGCGCCTCTCGTCTTCATGCATGCACATTATCTGATAATCATTTAATTAAAGGTCTGGCTGCAGTTGGCAGAGGAAGAGAGAGCCGTACGAGAGGGAGCAAGTGCTTTCCTATGAGAGCAAAATCAATGTTTTCCAGCAGGCATGAACTCAAAAAGTCAGCCTTGTGCACTTGAGCTCCCACTGTTTACCATGTTTTCTGAAGGGACTCGGGTTAATAAGAGCAAAGCAGCACAAACAGGAAAACGCAGAACTTGCAGCTAAGTAGCTTGTATTTCCTCTCTCTCTTGCATATGCTGTAGGTGAGAGAAGTGTTTAACCACAGAGCAGAGAGGCGGTCTCATGGCCCACCTGTCGCCATGATGAGACCAGGTGCAGACTCTTTGGACAGAATAGGGATCCTGCGCAGCTGAATATTCAACAGCTGACTCCATCGCTGAGCCAAGTGAAGGGAACAGCCACTGTCCAGCTAATAGACAGAGAGAAAGAGAGCGTATAAATGAAGATAAGAAGAGCACAACAGGAAAAAAACTACTTCTTACTACGTTCGCAAAATTCCCCACTATCACCTCTGGCCTACATTTTACAAACAAAAAACCACAGCTTCATAACCACATAAAAAAAATAGAGCACAGAGTGAATTGTATACACACAATAGAGACGAGCACACTAATTACTTAGTGATATTAAAGATTTTTTTAATTCTTTAAATATATTTTTAAATATTAAATTCATGCTTATTTACTATAGTGTTAGATAAAGTTCACATCATATAAAACAAATTTTCCATTTTTAAAAACACTGTTTATCACTACATCTTTAGCAAATGTCAAAAATATATGTACAGTTGAAGGCAAAATTATCAGCGTTCGTCAAATGTTTATTCATTTAAATGTTTTCCAGGGAATGTTTAACAGACAAGGACATTTTCACAGCAATTTATATAATGTTTTTTCTCTTGGAGAATGTCTCATTTCTTTTAGTTTTCCTGGAATAACTGTAGTTAAAAATTTTTTTTAACTCAAGGTCAATATTATTAGCCCCTTTAATAGCCCCTTGGATAATTCACTCAAAACTGAAAATTCTGTCATCATTTTCTCTCCCTTCACTTGTTCCAAACCTGTTTGACTTTCTTTCTTCTGTTCAACACAAAATAAGATATTCTGAAGAAAGCTGGAAACCTGACTTCCATAGTATTAGTTTTTTTTCTACTATAGAAAATGTGAATTACGTAAACTATTCCTTCAAGATATAAGTTTTTTTTCTTTTCTTTTTTTTTTTTGGGGGGGGTATACAGAACAAAGCACTGTTGTCCAGTGACTTGCCTAATGAACATAACTTTCCTAGGTAACCTAATTAACCTACTTAAGAATTTACACTTTAAACTGAATACTAGTATCTTGCAAAAATACCTAGCAAAATATGATGATCAAGGCAAAGAAATTTGGTATTAGAAAGCAGTTAGTCAAACTATTGTGTTTCAAATGTGTTGAAAAAACACCTTAAACAGCACTAAGGACATTTTTGAAAAAAGAATAACAATTTCACAGGAGGGTAAATAATTTTGACTTCAACTATATGCATGTATATATAATCTAATTATGCATCAAGAAAATTTTTATTCAACTTGAAAAGGCAAATCTCTGCATCCCTGCTAATCAGAAGAGCTGCAATGATCACTCATGTACAGTGTTATCTGTTACAGTGGCATTTTGCTTACTACTGTAGCTTGTGATCTGAATGGTTAAAGGAGCACAGACCATCTTACGCCTATAGTTGCAGGGCCAGAAAATTTCAACTCTTTACAGGAAAGACTCTCCATATAGAATGCCTATGCACTAAGCCAGCTCAATGGGACATAAAAAAAACGTTTATCAAACTATAATTAAATTACCAGGACATCTGACAACAAGATACCAACAAAAAAAAAAGGTTGCAAAGTCCCCCAGAGCAATTTTCTGATTTCTCCAATCCACACAAGATGACCGATGATCCTAATATACCTGGCAGTCTATAGTTCCTCCGAGACTGTCGGCCGCTGGAGGCTGAAGAAGCTCCCAGGTTCCTCCTTTATCAAAAGTGATGACGGACCTCATGTTGTCCTCGCTGACGGATCCATTGATCAAAGTGGCCACGAACACACCTCTGAGCCCCTCGACCCGGTGCAAGTCTGCAAACGGCTCATTGGCGAAGTACCTTTCAAGCACAAAAGCATACAAATCAGCTTCCACGAGCCATTCGCATCGGCCAAAAAAGGTGCTGTATGAAAATGGCAATGTACGCGAGCCAAGCGCATCTCATCTGCATTGCGCACTGCAGTAATTGCGTCTTTGCTCTCAGGCGGCCGTGCTGAGCTCAGTGGTTTGGCTGTGGGTAAAATCCTGCTCTGCCGCAGAGTAAAACAATAGTATGTCCTTGGAAAAGCGTGGAGGAATGATGGATTGCTTTTGTACTGACAGCGTGAGCGGAGGGAGCGGTGGGCGAAGACATAGTTCCTGCATTATAGAGACGAGACCTTGCTAACCTGCTTAAGAGTTGAGGCTTGCAGAGCCAAATATGGATTTAAAGCACTGACGGGGGGCTGTCGCTAAACTGAGACGGGTTCAAGCAAAGGTGACGAGGCCAAACACTGTGTAAGACTGAGGTGTAATGTGAATTATTGAAGTGAGACGCGTTTCTGGCTCAAGTCTGGTTGTTGGCTCTTAGACAACTGTGTATAGTAAATTTTGGGACTGTGGTTTTTAATGTTATGAAGTGGTGTTAAAGGGGGTACTTCAGACAAAAAGGAAAAACTTTGTCATCCTTTCCTTAGACTTTTCTGTCTGGTGTTGAACACAAAAGGAAGATATTTTGAACAATGTTGAACACTGGTAACCATTGACATCCACAATAAGGAAAAAAAATACAATGGATGTCAATGGTTACCAGTTCCTAACATTCATCAAAATATCTTCTTCGTGTTCAGCAGGAAAGAATACACTTGTAAAGGTGTGAAAATCATGACAGAAATTTTTATTTTTGGGTAAACTATACCTTTAGGGGAAATTATTATGCTTCTTATTTTGGTTTTGTACGTGGTTCTTTTTTTTTTTTTAAAGATGACATTCTACTTTAACACTTCACAATAAGGTGTCATTAGTTCATATTTGTTAAATTGGATCAAAGCGGTTTTGAAGTATTTGCTAATGTTTGTTAATCTTTGTAAAAACTAAGTGTTTCTCAACCACGTTCCTGAAGGACCAACAGCTCTGCACATTTTCCATATCTCCTTAACCAAACACACCTAATTCAGATCATCAACTCATTAGCAGACACTGAAAAACCTGTAATAGGTGTGACAGACAAAGGAGACATCCAAAACATGCAGTGTTGTTGGTCCTGCAGGAACATGGTTGAGAAACACTAAACTAGTGTATAAATAACATTTTATGGATGTTTGGATTTTTACAAATATGTACATTAAATACTGAAATTAACCCTGACAAAGACTAATAAATACTACAAAATGTTGTTAGTTCATTAACTATTAACTATAACACATCTCTCTGAAATACTTGATTCTGATTGGTCAATCATGACACTCAGATGTATGTTATTCTTTGATAACAGCCAGCTAAACTAATAACACAAGTTCATCTGGGTACTATGAATCATCTTGCAACTAAAAAAATTTAAAATAAGTAGAAGGACATAGGCTGTTTGCCGTTTGTTAGGAACTAATTTTCTTTCTGCAGGCTTTAAGTATAATGAAAAGGATGGTAAAATAATAAAGCTCATTTCAAGGTTTTGTGTTTAGTTTTGTGGCAAGTTGGCATGTAATAAGCAGGGTTATAATATAATAAAGCCCTTCAGTTTAATACAACAGTGCTCCACTTTGCGTCTGCCTGTCTGGCTTTATTTTGTGCTAACAACCAGCTGGATGTACAGTACATTATCCCTTACATATATAAATAGAAAACACTTATTTTAAATTATAATAATATTTCACATTTACTTTTTTTCCCATGTATATTTAATCAAATAAATGAAAAGAGCAGAAGATACTTTTTCAAAAATTAGGTCAAAGCAATTGACCCTAGAGGCAAAAGCATTTCAAAAATGAGGTCAAAACCACTGAACTTAAAAGGCAAACATATCAAAACCATTGAAGCCAATAACAAAAAAACATTTAGAAATAGGGTTAGTGATATGGTGGCTTAACACAAATGTTGCTCCAAAACCAACAAACAGCTGTCTTGTCTGGGTAAATATACTTAGCGGTTGTAGTGTCTATGGGCCTGCAACACAAACACATCAGTGCTAAAATGTACCTGATAAGAGTGTTGCTTCCAGATCCGTCAGGGCTGAAGTACAGCACATTCTCCAGGGACAGAGAAAAGGACAGGCCCTGTGTGTCCGAGATGTACAGGTGTGTGACATTATTATTGTGGTTCACACACACAAACACCTGGTCTTCTGAAGCGTCTGCTATGTAGTACTCCTGCAGATAGAGTAGAGCAGGGTATAACATAAATCCAGGTTAACAACGTGAAGGTTTTAAAGTCCATAAATGTATGGGAGAGTAAAGGAAGCTGATGGAGCTCACTGTGATTGGGTGACGGGTGTTAAACTGAGCTGCTCTCATTGGTTGCCGGTTGTAAGAAACCCAGAGCTGGACAGACTGAGACTCATGGCTCCCCAATAATGCCTGTGGAAACACATTCACATTAAGTTATCAATGACAAATAAAACAAACTTGACATCATATAATATTAGAATTTGTAATGTTGCATACAAAAAAAAAGAGATTTTTTATATTTGATTAAATCTATTTTTAATTGTTTTATTTCAGCATTGACATAAAAAGAACCATATGATGAATGGACTACAAAAATATATGCATTTTTCATGACATGATTTGATGACCATTGTTTATCTTATTGTTATTAATTACATAAAATATTATTTATTTTAGTAATAATTACAAAGTATTAAAAAAAGTTGAAATAATAATTTTAGATTTTATTTTTTATTTTATAATTATTGTTATCATAATAATAATAATTGCATATTAATTTTAAATTATTGTATTATTCAGTTCTTTATTTATTATTATATTATATTATAATATATATTATTCTAATTATATTATATTGATTATAATATATATTAATTATAATATAATATATTATTAATTTGTTGTATATTAATAAATAGTCATTAATAATAGTAATATATTGTTATCATTGTTATTTCTGTAATTATTGGTCACTGAATAATAGCATTATTAACATGTTCTAAAATAAATATCTTAGAATGTCATTAAATATAAAAAAAATGAGGATGGAAGGATGGATGGACTTTCACTGCTACTGAAAACTGGCATGTGGTGCAGTAAAATAATGAAAATTTAGTCATAAAGAGTTTTAAACGGTAATCTGACTCCTTCAGCTGCCATAAACTGTGTCATGTTATCACTATAAACGAGCTCTGAATGGCAGACACAGAAATTTGCTCCACCAGCACTGTATTCACTGGGCTCCTGTACCCGATACCACTTAAAAAGGACAACTGGGAATTCGAAAGAGGAAAAAAAACAGCAAGTCTCATTTGTACTTCTAAAACACGCTGATTTTTCAAAGAAAAATAAGAGAGGGAGACGGGATTCTGCTGCTAGCAATACTAGTCTATTCAGAGTCCCGGGAACCTACATGTGTCTCTGTCTAAAATGAGCAATGCGTCATGAGGGATGAATACTTTCACTCATTCCCTCTGTCTTCAAGTCTCTGACACTTTCTGCCTCAAAGCTTTAATCAATGGTAAAGTTCAAGAGGCTCAATCAGTCTTTCTTCTGTCCGACAGGCTGTCAGTGTAATCAAGCTGTGTGCGAGTAAGAGTTACTTACATCAGGTTCGAAAAGCCATACCTCAATAGTGTGAGAGCATACAGTCATGTCTGCTTCATAACACTAAATAGCTATCTTTGTGGGCGAAAACATCACCTTTGAACTGCAGTGACTCGGAATTCCAGGGGAATCAGATAAACGAGTTTAGAAAGATGTCAGATATCTGATGTGCATCTCATTTAAAACCACATTTGGATGTTTATCAGAGAGATTGTGAAAATGTGTGCGTTTACATGTCTGCAATGCATTGTGTGTCACATGAAAGTGAAAACAATCATTTACTAAGCCTTGACTTGCTCCAAACAAGTTCAAGGTTTTTTTTCTTCTGTTGAACACAAAAGAAGATATTTTGAGAAACGTTGAAAATCTGTAACCATTGACATATATAGAAGGAAAAACAAATACTATAGAAGTCAATGGTTACAGGTTTCTAACAATCTTCAAAATTTCTTATTTTGTGTTCAACAGAAAAAAACCATCAGAAACATCTTCAGGTCCTCCTTTGAGAACCAAAACAAAAAATATATATAATTTGTGAACCTTTGTGTATAGTGAATTGTTTATTTAAAATAAAGCTACAATTTTATTTAAAAAAAAAAAAAAACAAAGAAACAGCTTGGCTGGACTGCTGTACTTGGCTTGTACTCTGTTTCATCTGACAGCAAACAAAGGGTGTTTATTAATAAAAATAATAAAACTACTAATAAAAATTTTGACTTTTTGTGTTTTTGTTTTTTTATGCTGTAGTACCTACTGTATTTAGTATCGGTATTGTGATATCTAATTTAGGCATCGTATCGAGGTCACCACTAAATTATACACACAAACTAAGATCTGAGAAGACACTATTACAAAGCCTTTATTAAACTGTGAGTAACTTTATTAAACTGTACGGCCTGTTTCTGGTTAGCATACAAGTCTTTTGTCAGTGTTGCATTCACATTTCAGTCAAATTGCACCAGTGTTTGTTTGGCAGTGGACCGAGACCCAGCTTTTCAGCAGTCTTGGTCCACCTGTATGGTGTTCACTTTTTGAGATGAACCACACAAACAGAATAATCATACCAGAGTTCATTTTAATCCAATCAAACCTGCCAGTGTGAACATGCAATGCTTTTTACAATTTATTTTTAGTTAGCTATCATGTAAAAACCTGTCAATCGAAAAAAGCAAACAAACAGATTCCCTACAATAATCAGGTTTATTTCAATTTCCTAGATCACACCGCAGGGCCGAAATGGATAGCAAGATGGAAGCGATAACAGCCAACATTATTAATAAACACAGGCAGCAAAACAGGGATTTACTGGGTCGATGTGAGAACAACAGGAAGACAGGTTGTCAGATAAAAGTGTATTTATAAGCACCATAATCCTGAATAACAAGTTTAACCACTTCCTTGTTTAAAGACACAAAAGGCTCAGTGTTTTCTTTCTCAGCCATTCCGCACTGCCTCGATTTTAGTCACACCATTCATGCTATTGATTTATCTCTCCGTTAACGGCTGTCTCCAGGAACAGACTGCAGTGTTGTGGATGCAGCCAAAACACAATCTGGCTTTAGAGAGCAAAAACGAGGGAGATCTCTGGAAACACACGCCGTTGCCGGGAGAGCTTAAAAGAGCAAAGTGTGTAATAGCAACTATCAAATCACAAAGCTGCAACAACCAGATGCAGATGTCAGTGCTTGGAAATGGTACCTTAACAGCTTAATGACAACATACACCAATACATTTTTATGATAAACACAAGCACCAGACAAGGTTTTTAAAATGTATGTAACATCTGTAAGTGAATATTATTAAATATAATATATATAACATAGTACTGCATTTTACATTTATTTATTAAATTAAATAATAGCATCAAATTACACTAATAAAACAAAACTGAATAAAATTTGTATTAATACAGTTTTACATATCATTTACTATATATGCAATATGTATTTAACATATTTATCATTTATAGTGAAAATTATTCCATATAATATATAATACATAGTACTGTATTTTACATACACTTATATAAAATTAAATAATAGCACCAAATTACATTAACAAAACAAAAGAGAATAAAAATTGTAATTAAAATAATTTTACAAGAAAATATATACATCATTTACAATAATAAGAGTGAAGCAAAATTTGAAAATTCTATTGATCATGAAATAAAATTATTCATCTCTTTACTCATTTAGTTTACTTTTAAATTCTGGAAAACACAAGTTAAAGGTTTTAAATGCTATATGACTATTTGATGAAAATAGCAACTAAAGACATTGGAATATTTTCACCTCTAAATTATCTAATTGATTATGAAATGGAAAATAACAGAATGATATAAATATCATTATAAACTCTATAATATTATTGGAAGTATGCATTTTTGAATTTAAAAAAAAAAAAATATATTTTTAAACTTCCACATAACACTGCCATAATATAATATAATATAATATTATATAATATAATGTATTTTATAAACATTTAATTTAAATATTTATTAAATTATATAACAATGTAGTCAAACAAAACTATAATTTAACTGATTAAACATAAAAATGTATATTAAAATACCTTTTTAAAAGCTCTACATGCTACTGACTAATTTTAGAACCAAATGTGCTCTATTTTGAATATGCAAATAACTGCATTAAGTTCTCAAAGTCTGAAAGGTACTACTCTACTGTACATCAATACCATCATCATACCTGCAATCACGATACACAATGTTATTTTGTTTGATTGAGCCGTTAATGATTCCTGTCAGGCGGTCAGAGGTTGGAAATTTTCTCCCAAGGTTCCATTTGCACCCGACACGTAGATGCAACCCTCCAACTGTAGCACTCACAGTATCATTAAGCATTTATGGGCAGTTAGCCTCAAAACAGCCCCTCTGAGCAAACTGTCATCTCTCATTCAGCTGCCATAACATCCAACATTTCCTGACTACAAACTCCACAGTGAGATTCGCCTGTCTATTCTTACATGCCACATGAATGGAATCGTTTCTGGCACGGCCGGCCTAATGAATATTTGGCTTTGGAGTCACTTTGCCGTCTTTGTGGAGGAGGCATTTATCTCTGGAACAACAGCCATACTGTGCTGGCAGTCTCTGCCCATTGGAAAAGAGATCCGGGTTTCGAGCATGAGTGAGAATGTGTAGATGTTGAAGGAACACAGTGTGAGAAGTCCTGCGTTGCTGGATAGAGTTAGTGATATTTCATCCAAGCTATATATTGCAATCTGAAATATAAAGATAATCTGAACGATGATACTTGCTATTACGTTGTCTTCTCTGGTTGCTTTCAGAAAATAGACAGAGACTGTAATGGTTTTTGTTTGATTTAGGAATAAATGAGTGTTCTATAATAAAGGATGAGTTTTTGATCGGTTAGCACAGCTCAGTTCAAATCAGCATGAAACTGAAGCTGTGATAGATTTCTCTTCCCAATTTTGAGTGAAATGGCTTCTAGACTTGATTTTGTCCATTGGGAATTGAATGGATCTTTGTTGTTCACTGTTGATCGATCTCAAGTCAAATAAAATGAGTTTCTTTTACAATGAACTTTCTTTCACAGTGCCCTTACACGTGTACCTTATTTTACTATAGTAATAACAATACATTTTGCATAATCATATGCAACCCACCCAAAACATAACCCTAATCCTAACCCCTAACCAGTGTTGGGTTTAATTAGTGATAAAGTAACTAGCTACAGTAATTAAATTACTTTTCAGCTGAAAAGGTCAATTCTTCTTCATTTTTTACGCAACTTCATTACTGTTCCTAAATACATACTTGCAAAATACTGCAAAAACTTCTGTATAAATTAGCTCAGAGAAGCAGAGTAATTGTACATTTAACTACAGAATAACTAACTAAAGAAGGTTAGATTTGTCTGATGAACACATGCTTAAAAGACAATAAATTGAGAAGGAAATTAATGTCAATATATAGTATGTATGAAATATTGTGTCATTATTACTTTAAAGGCCGGGGCACATCAATTCGACGACATACAACTAAAACCAACAAAACCCAACTGTGATGTCGCCTCGCCTTGGATTGCGTCTTGAACAAAAAGCTCCACGTGAACACACCAAACGGACAAAAGCTTACTGAAACAAGAGTCATGATTTGCGCCTGCGCAAGAGGATGTGTCTTTCCACACCGTGTAGGGCAGTAGTCGGTTTTCTCGTTGCGCAAATGGACACCGAACCGACTGAACGTCACTTCACTATGTCAAAGGTACGCTCTGATTCGTTGCTGAATAACCAGTCAGAGGACTCTCTTCAGCCGATGGTCTGACGTTGATTCTACAAGCTGAACCAATGGGCTCCGACATTAACCCGACCAGAGCCAATGTGTGGAACACACTAAACCAACTAGCATGACTGACAGACCAACAAAGCCTAACGACCGACCATCGGCTTGGTGTGTCCCAAATCTAAAACATATTGTATGTTGATACATGTGTTTGACATGTTAATTAAGTCTAAAAGGCCATCAAATTTAAAGAAATTTTATTTGTATTGCATATGCTTATTGAGTCAAGGAATTCAATTACCTATTTAATAATTAAGCTACTTTTCAGACAAAGTAATTTGAAAGTAAAAAGAATTTTACTGATGTAAATAGTAATTAAATACTTTTTGGAAGTGACTTTCCCAACACTGCCCCTAACCATAATAAGTATAAGTGATATAATGAATATTAATCAGTGCTTTAATGTATAACAAAGACACCATGAATTAAAGTGTAACCATATTTTGATTAAAGACAACCAGGTTTAATAGTTTATAATAAACGCTTCAATCTTCCTTAAAAAAAATAAAGCAAATAAAAAAATTGACAGCTTTCTAGGGTTTTTATTTGTCTCCGTTTATTCAGTTTGATTATTATTCTCTACTCAAATTTTTCTGAATTCTAAAAGCAACAATATTTTGCATATACCTTATCCTAAATGTTTCCAAAATGTTTCATTTCATGGTGACTTTTACCCTAATATAATTTAACCTCATTTGAAGCAGTCTAAGAACTAACTCACTGAACCCATCAGAGCGATTATCAAATCCTCCTCTGATTCACTTGCAGATCCAGATTTACAAGAGTATTTTACTAAAACGCATTCATTCGAAACCACTTTAATGCTTACTGATATATATGCCAAGATGGTATTTTAAACCTCTTGGCTTCTTTCTCCTACAAGTTATCCTCCTTTATCAAAGTTTAGATTACACCCCGAAACCAGGTTATCAATAAAGTGGCTTGCAGGGCCACAGAGAGGTGAGGATATGAGTAGAGAAAAGGCTTAATTATTACTAAGGATCTCTATGACATTATGGATAAATCCCTCAGATGAGAGGACCTTGGTTTCCACAGCTTTAATTAGTCTTAGAAGCTTCTCACTGCCAAAGGCTCTTGTGATATTCATTATGGTAATCCTATTAGTCGGGCTGCAGATAGAGGGACTCGACACAATGAGAGCAAAAGAGTGAGTCAGAGAGAGACACACTGACTGAAAGAGAAGAGGGTGACAGACTGAAAAAAAAGAGGAGAAAAAGACTGACATCAATGTCGTTCGACTAGCAAGAGAGTTTAGCTATAGTCCAAAACCTAGTGAATGGTCTCGCTGTCTATACCTACATAGGAAGCATCCTATAACTAACATTGAACCTCATAAATAGCAAATATGGAACATATGACAAGACAGAAGTACATGTAAATATTCCTTCATGTTTGTTAGAAAGGACATCCCATCCTCAAGACACTTTCACACTGTCACAAAGCAATGAAGTGAGGTGAATCCAGGATGTACTGTGTTTTTACACCAAACAATTGGTAACATATGGTAAATTAATGCCTCTATGCACAGTGCCGCTGACAACAATGTATGTTTTTTGGCAGTCTGCACAAATTTGACATCCTAATTTTCCTTTTTATTTTTGTGCATGCATCTTGTCATCCACTCCACAATATACAACAGTGAATTAAGATCAAGTTTTGTACAACAAAAGAAACTCAAATTATCTACCATGATTAAAAATTTAATTAGTTATTAAACTTACCATCAAATCTAATTTCAGCCACATTATTATTTTTTGTTTATGTTTTTATAATCACTGTGACTTATCAGAATATTCAGTTGTTGCTGTTGTTGTTGACATCCACTCTTTTTCTGAGCATTTTTCTTTAGCAAATACACAGGTTTTTTAAAAACAGCTTTTGCTTAAGCATCACCAGTCTCATCCTTTTGTGGAACTGCAGTTCGGAGAAAATATTCTAAAGCTCAAATTAGAGCTTTAGACAAATTGGACAGCCCATTTAATCACAAACAGGGAAGGAATTAAAGGAAAAGTTCACCCAAAAATAAAATTTCTGCCATCATTTACTCATACAATTTTTTTTTTTACAATTCGTACAATTTTCTTTCAGCTGTTTAACACAAGGAAAGGTATATTGAAGAATCTGATAGTAATGCTGAAGTGGGCCTTAAGCCCAAAGTAGAAACATAAAATACTACAGAAGAAAGATTTTTTTCCCCAACATTCTTCAGAATATCTTCTTTTGTGTTTAACAGAAGAAAGAATTTCATGACAGTTTAGAACCACCAGAGTGTGAGTAAATAGTGAGGAAATGTTCATTTTTAGGTGAACTATCCCTTTAACGCTTGTTAAAAAAAAAAAAAAAAAAAGGAAAAGTTGTACATATGCATGCATACATACATACATACATACATACATACATACATACATACATACTTACATACATACATACTTACATACATACTTACATACTTACATACATACATATCCTTGCTTCCAGCAATAAATTGATTACAGGTGAATGCTGAAACTGAACAAGTCCTCTAGTACAGCGCATGTGCTGAACTCATCCATCAGCACTTATTCACAGTTGATCATTTTAAAGCTGTGCAGACACAGTTGTAAGTGAGACATAAGGCAGAAAATAAAGCATAACTGGGCTTTTAACCAGACAGGACAAACAATCCAGTTTAAGACCCAATATACTTTAAGCAGAATTGAAGAACGACTTGATTTGACATCGAGAAAAAAAAATCAGGAGAAAAATGTTTCAGAAGTGGGAAACAGCTTGCTAAAGCACAAATCACAGAAAACATTTATATCATTACTATCAGATACTTTCTTAAAGTGTTAGTGCACCCGAAAATGAAAGTTCTGTTATTCATTACTCAGTTAAGATATTTTAGGTGAAATCTGAGAGCTCCCTCATCCTCCATAGAAAGCAACGGTTCCCTGACTTGTTCAAAGCCCAGAAAAAAAACACACACTACAAAAGTCGCTAAATTTTTTAAGCTACGAAAATACTTTTGTGCACACATTAAACAACAATAACAATTTAATTCAACAGTTTCTTCTCCTCAGTGTCAGTATACGTGTTCATCAGTATACATCAGTGGACAGTGCTCAGTATATTGACACTGAGGAGAAGAAACTGTTGAATAAAATCAATAAAATATTTTTGTTTTAATTTACACACAAAGGTATTTGCGCATCTTGATAAAATTCAGATTATAAATTGGAATCTTGCCATCTATGGAGGATGAGGGAGCTCTAGGGTTTCACCCAAAATATCTTAATTTGTATTCTGAAGATTAATTAAGGTCTCAGGGGTTTGGAATGACATGAGGGTGAGTAATTCATAACAGATCTTTAATTTTTGGGTGAACTAACCCTTAAACAACTGTTTTCACACCACTGCAATTTTAGATTAGGTGTTAGGAAAACATATATTTATCAGTGTCAGAATGGAAGCTAACTGCACACTGCTTATTGGGTATTTCTTAAAAATATTTTAAGTCACTAAACAAAGAATACAAAAAGGAATGTTTGCTAATTTAATTTTTTTGAGTGTTTTTTTACAAGCAGTGACAGCTGACGAAGCCTCCAAATGCTTCATCTGTAGGCAGCTCACTCTGTTTTAGGATTGCTCAGTGAGTGAGCAAGTGAGAGACGGAGAGAGAGTTTTATTTTTGGGGGGCTTCGTCTGTCCAGCAGGGTGAGGGCCAGGCCACACACAGCCATAAACAAGCCAAGCGCTCAACAAGCCTGTCACTTCCTTTCCCCTCAACAGCGCAGATATTTACAACCAGCCCAGTCAGACAAATCCCACAGAGATGTTTGCTCTGGCCTGTTTACCGTTCGCCTGTCTTGTCATAGACCTGCTTAGGATAATTTTGTTTAATGTGCTATGTAGACAACCAACAAGAATTGTAAAGAGCTGAATGGTCTGACCATAATAACCACTGATTATCCTGTTGTAAATCCATCCACTCAGAAACCCAAGTGCATGAAAAAAATTCACTGGAACCATGTCTCAACAGAACATAGAGAACAAATATCCCATAGCCGATCGTGGAAAATGCAGAAAAATCCTTTAGAGAGTGAGTGTGTATTACATCTTTCATTCTGTTTCTCGCTTCAACGCCAAAGTGATGCTGTATGAAATGAGATTCAGATGGCCTTTAGGATCGTAAAAAAGATAAAAGTTCAGCCAAAAACCCCAATCCCCTCATCATTCACTCACCACCATGTCATTCTCAACAGTGCTTTAGCGTCATTTAAATGCTTTTATAGTGCTTTATGAATATTTTAAATTAGATCTTATTTTGCATATTTTTCATTAAAATGAACATTACTGATGTTCCAAATAGTGCTTGCTTTCTACAAGGAACACAAAAGATTTTTGGACATAAATTTGAAATGTTCTCCAAAATATCTACTTCTGTGCTGCATTAAAAAATGTAAGTCATAAAGCTTCGGAACAGTGTTGTTTTAGTAGAAGTTGTTGTTGTTGTTGATTTCATTTTAATTACTTTAAGTTTTAGTTTTGTATTTTTTATTACTTTAAATAGTCTGTCTAACTTTAATAGTTTTTATTTCTGTTAAAAAGTAATTTTTTTTTCATTTGCCATAGTTTATAACTAAAACTAGTGTTTTAATTAGTGTTTTGATTAATTTTTATAAAAAAAATTATATATGTTTTCATGGCATGTAGCTGAATTTCTTTGTATGTTTATTTAGTTAGTTAAGTAGCTAACATTTATTTTCAGTGCTTCCCACACATAAGACTTTACTTGGGAGGGCCGCCCAGGTATATTAACGGCCGCCAAAGTATATTTAGTGACACATTTTCTTTATTATTATCATCCTTTTACTTTTTTTTGTATCTGCCTATTATAATTTCGATTAAGTAGTGGAAAATCCCCTCTCGTTTACCAATTTCGTTCTGTGTGCGTGAGAACTGTCATACGGGGTTTCTAAATCTACTAAAATATCCGGGATTTGGTTTTGCTTTCATTTTCTAAGCTGTTGTTAATGTTATGCGCACAGCCGCGAGAGAGACATTAAATAATTAATTCTTTAATCTAAATGACTCAGAAAAACATTACTAAATACTTGGAGAGGGCGAAATCTAAATTGCCTGCAGAATATTTGTACACCATTAGAAATGGGTAATCAACTCATTTGTCTTATTTAAATAATACACATTTTATTCTTGTATTTATTATAATTTTTTGAGATATTGTCTGTTTTTATTAATTTTTTCTGTCATTTATTTCTCATTTGCTGTATATTTTATTAATTTGATGACGTCGATATATTACATATTTTATACATCTAAAATGCTTTGGCAATACTGTACAAACTGTCATGCCAATAAAGCAACCTGAACTTGAATGAGAGGTAGAGAGAAGCAGATTTTACCTGTCAGTGGGTGCACATGGCTCCTGAATAGCATAAAAGAAAAATAATTTATTTCAACAGTCTTTTTTTTTTTTTTTTTTTACTTTAACCCATTGAAAAGAAAATTTAAAACTGATAATAATAAAAAATAGTGTTAAAAATCAAATTATGTTTTGTTTGTCGCATATAGTTAGCTATTTACGTGCTGTGGGTAAAAGATGTGTTTCAATCCGGCTACCACTGCAAGTATATTTCAAACCTGTGGGAAGCACTGATTTTATTTCAAGTAAAAAAAGTAGTAAACTTTAATTAATAAGCCTGGTCTGAAACTACATTATGGTGAGTAAATGACAGAATCTTTATGCACACACTAGCCATCCCTTAAACACAACGTCCTCCACAAACAAGAACAACGGGAGCAATTATAAAACTGTTTTCCCATATTACATCCGCTCTCAGTGGCGTTAGTACAGCGCAGTGTTGAAGACAGGACCATATGGCGGCACTGGGCAGCAGAACGCATATAAGTGGTGCATGAGTGGTTAGAGGTACCCCAGGGAAACCAAGCCACAACTTCATTAACGCAACATAGATCAGAGCTGTCAAGCGGGCAGCTCCACCAGCACACTGTCCAGCGCCGTCCGCACAGCTCCGCTCATAAAGAGCCCTCAAAAACTCCCACAGAGTCTTTGGCTTTCTGAAGCCGCAGATAAATTACACATTTCTTCCCACTTTAATGGGTGACTTGGGTCGGCTTCTGCATTACGCAACCTGGCAGTGCCATGTGTGACCTGACGGATCTGCCTCATCCAGTTCTGGGCAGGCAGGCAGGCATTCGCTGTGGGATGAGAGTTAGTGAGATGCCAGCCGATGTGGGGTGGAAATGATTAACCACTGAATACACTCCGGGGTGAGCAACACGCTGAAATACAACACCAGCTGCGGTCACCATAGACATGCAGTCTAGACGATCATTGTTTCTGCAAACAAGAACTATTTAGAACTACATGAAGGCATATCAGCTCTAAACAAAATATTTCATGCTGGATTGAAGCCATATCTTGGATCGGATGCTAGCAATGCAGTTTGACAGCCTTGTTATGCTATAACATTTATAGTAACATGTTATAGTGTTTCTATGATGATGTTGACTGGTGGTACATTGCAAAAGAACACATTAGAAAACATGTCAATATAAGTAAAAAAAAATGTTTTATTAATATATATATATTTTTTTTATTAATATATAAAATGGCTACGTTCACACTGCAGCCAAATGTGGCCCAAATCAGTTTTTTTTGCCCACATGTGACTCAGATCTGTTTTTGTCATGACAGTGTGAACAGCCCAAACCGCATGGAATCTGATCTTTTTAATTTCGATTTGTGCCACTTTCATATGTGGTAATAAATCAGATACAGATCTGTTGTTTTGCAATCCGACTGCAGTGTGAACGGTTATGTAGGAATTCATGTGACTTTTAAATCATTTTTGATCGACACACGTCATTATTCTGTACTGGTTCATGCCGCAAACATCCTGTACTTCTCAGCGGCATAGAATAACACATCGGGCACATACTTCACCCCAAAAATTGAAGCTTGTTTATTTTGAATGTTGTTATGTTTGAATGACAACTGCCGCTTGTTAACCAAACATTAACCATTAGCCTGTAACTCAAAAAAAGGATTGTTCAGTTTGATTTAAAATACCACCATATAGTAACATTGCACATATAAAAATAATAAAATACATAGGCCTACATGAAACAGCTATATTTCATTTAAATAATTAATACATCAACAAAACGAAATATGAAAGAAAAACTGCGTGACAAGTCTTGCAACAGGTTAATGTCTGTTTGTTTTTTTCTTTTTGCATTAAGGACAAAATTCTTCAATATGTCGGTAGGCAATGCTTCAGTTTCACTTTGATGAGTTTTGACTGGATACAGCCTATGTTGTTTATAACAAATTAAAATGAACTAACAGTAAGCTATCAGACTCTGCAAACAATATAATTTTCAACTGATGAACCAGGCGTGATCCCTGCCTTCACAGTTCAATCTGTGGCTGCTCATTAACCCTTGATGAGTTCACCACACCGGTGGTCAGAGAGACGCGCACCGCGCTTGTCATAAACGACAAATTATCAGGGTTTTCAATCACAAAAAAATTATTTTAGGTTTCAAACACTAAAACGCTAATTAGAACCAGCAAAACAACCATTTACAGTTCATAAAAAACACAGCGGTTGTCTGTGAAAACGGCAATAATCATATTAAACATAATCTGACAACGTGCTTTATTCACTTCATACACTATACACATTTATGTGCTCTGCCTAGTTGTACTTTTGCACATGCGGGTCAGTTTAGGACCATGATCTGTTCACAATGGAAATCTGATATTGGCCACATTTATAACAACAATGTGAACAGTTATGCAAAAAATCAGATCTGAGAAAAAAATCTGATTTGAGCATCTTGAGATCCAAGCCTCGCAGTGAGAACGTAACCTTAATTCCATCTTCTCTTTAGTAACTTATTTTAATGCAAAGCATACAGCTCTGAAAAAATTCTGGAATTTCAAAACGTACTGTGATGAATTAATTCAGCATGCAGTTGTGGTTTCTAATCCTGGGCACACTCGATTTTTAATGTAGTTTGTCAGACTGTACAAACATGATCCCCATGTCACACTGTAAGATCTCAGCTGTCATAACATCAAACTGTTAAGATCTGAGAGTCAAGACGGGTCAGAAAAAACTGCTGAAGACTTGTCAGAAAATCAAAGTCAATATAAGTCCTATAAAATATACCAGAATTTTAAACTAAACTCAACTAAAACACCTTCTGGAACAGATTTCATGTCAGAAGACTTATATAGCTCCTTCCAGGAAGATTGTTTTTGAAACAGAGCAACAGTGTTTGGCTTTAAACATTTCTTGTGTATATTGACAACTTACTGCTGCAGTTCTCTTCAGAGCTTGATATTTGATACTTGTTTGATTTTTTTTTTTCTTAAAGTACAACTTGATTATTCTGCCTCCTGAAGCGATTCTAATGCTGATCTTGCAGTATTCAAACCTACAACGACCCTGTTTACACCTGGTACCAAGCGTCCATCCAATTGCAAGTAAACAAAACTTTCAGAGTCAATCAGATGCCTTTCATAGTGTGGTCAAAATTTATTCAAACAGCCATAAAAAGATCATCTACTCTCCATCAACTAATTCTTAAACATTACGGGATGAGCACGGCATGCAAGCCAAATTAAACAGTATGTTTGCTTTGATGATGAAAAAATTCAGAAAGCAAAATGTTAATACCACTCATACACAAGTCTATAGTGACCTAAAATACCATCCCTGCCACAAAGGGCAGAAGTTCACCACTGAATAAACCCACCAGGGACCCTCCTCACCCAAACCCAAAGCTTTAAATAAGCCTGTTATCACTGCCTGCTGATCTTGAGCGGGATGATTCCTCCAGCTCTTCAGAGGAGTGTTTACTCACGCTCACAGGAGAGGCATTCAGCTGGAGCTGGCACAGATCTGCCTCTCAGCACCCTCCACATTTTCCTCTTTTTTTATTTTTTTAGCTAAGTGTTGCTTATTCTTCCCTTTTTTGCTATATAAAAGTCTTAAGCATCAAATGAACCTTAGAAAAGCTTGTGTCTCTGGTCTGGTCGGAGTGCAGCCTTACCCTGGTGGTGGTGGCAAACATGTATTTGTCCCGTAGCTGGAAACTGTCCACTTTTTCCAGGATAACGCGTCGGTATTGCTCGCTCTGGAAGAAGTCTGTGCTGCTGAGGATGCTGGAGTCTCCCTGGGGCTCGTGGCGCTGGACAAACACTGTGGTGGGGTTGTCGTATG
Organism: Danio jaintianensis; assembly: GCA_903798115.1. Taxonomy (NCBI): domain Eukaryota; kingdom Metazoa; phylum Chordata; class Actinopteri; order Cypriniformes; family Danionidae; genus Danio; species Danio jaintianensis. Next base: position 19,153,736 of record CAIGQV010019070.1, on the reverse strand, counting down.
GCTCTACACCCCTAGGGGGAGAGAAAGACACACATAGTTGGGCATGTTTGTTTGGACATACATGGACACAAGAAAAATGTGGTTAAAAGGCCCCTCATGTTTGAAATAAATTATTGCTTAATTGCTTTTTGGAAGAAAATGAATACAGTATTTTTCAGAATCTACACGCAACATGACACAGTGACACATGGTTAGAAATGATTTCTATTTCTGCTACTTTGCAGCTGAACTACAGCATTGCTACTATGACAATGATCACCTCAGGTGCTGATTATGTGCTTTATTTATGTTAAATGTTTGAATTAAATTTTGTGTGACATTTCAAACTATACTAAAAAGCTTCAACAGATCGTTTACCTCAGAAAATTAAAAATTACTAGCAAACATACAGTCTAAACCTGAATGTTAGAATTGTGACTCCAAACCAACAAACATCAGTCACTCAGCTTGTACTTTTAATAATTTGAATGAGGTTTAACATTCATTAATTATATTATAAACCTATCCATTTCCTTAGGAGCACAGTACACCATTCTGCACTTCTGAATGTCTGTATTTATATGTCACATCTGGTGAGGAGAGCCAGATTGTAAAGCAAAACATGCACAAAGCATGTAAACATTTGTAAAATATTAAAGGGGAGATTGGGTTTTGCCACATTTTGTTCAAAATGGCATCACAGCAGTGCTTTCTCTGATTGAAAATATAGTATATGTGTACTATATTTAGGACATTTAATACATAGAAACTGTTATATATGCTAAAAGAAATTGATTTTTCATACACCTAGTAAGCAGCACAGCTCATAAAAATGACATATTATGATTTTTCTGAAGGATCGTGTGACTGAAGTAACGTTGCAGAAAATTTGGCATAACCAAACAGAAATAAACAGTTTTAAAATATATTCAAGCAAAAAACAAACCTAGTAATTACCCCTTTTACTATACTTCAAAATCAAATAATTGCAGCCTAAGTGAGAATAAAAGATTTCTATGAACATATGCAATCCTATTGATTGATCTCAAATGAAGTCAAACAATAACTTAATAAAGTAAGTTTTAAAGCAAAGTTGTTAAAAAAAAAAAAAAACTGCAGCAATGAACTTTTTTGCATTGCATTTCCTAATGACATGCAATGTGCAACACTGCAAAAACGATAGTGCCTTTACAGTATGATCAATAGTTACTTTCGCTTCCCGAGTGAATCCAGGCAACTTTACACATCACACTTACACTGAACCAAAAAGGCAAACAAATTTCCTCCTGCATGATGTTACTGATAAATTATTCAGGGTGCATGTGGGACATCAAGACTACAGACAGGCAGAACAAGACAGCAATTTCTCTCTCTCTCCAAACTGGACCATCAGCTTGACTCACATCCTCTGCAAACACACAGTGCTGCTGTTTGTTGAGACTGGCTCTTAAATGGGCAAGCTGGAGGATAAAGGGATTATCTCGCAGGGGAACAAACACACAAACCTCATCGTTTGCTTTCTATTTCACAATTGGGAGTTTAACACGTCCAGCGGCGGGTGAGAGATAGATGAAAGAAGGCTTACAGCTCTTTTAAGCAGCCCTGCAGCTCCACCTTTGGGTTTGTCTAGATTAAAATTGAAAACCAATTGATGGTTTGGAGGACACAGTTAGAAAACTACACAACTCACACCCAAAAACCACACAAACATACATACTAAAGGGCTGTTTGTTGATCCTTCAAACAGTAGTCAAACTGCTGGAAGAGACGTCCTTATTACTTCTGACTGCTACATTAAAAAGCCATATTAAAAACTGTTAATATATACATACACACACATCAAGTGTTTTAATAGTGACGTAATACTACTACAAGTGTGGCTTCTATAGGAAAAATAATTTTTATTTCAGATAAATAATATTTAAATTATACATCATTTTAAATATGATTACTATTTAAACATTTCAGATTTTAATATTTTTAAGGTTTATAAAGGAAGCATTTATTTGATTAAAAATGGATATAACGGATATTAATTTTGTTTTATTAATTTTTTTTATCTATTTTTAAAATCCAATTTCTTCCTGTGATTCAATGCTGAATTTTGAATATCTTTTCTACAGTTTTCATGATCGTTCAGAAATCTTTTGGTTCATTTTGGAAATTAAGAATCATTTTATAATGTTGCATTTATTGTTGAATAAAAATGTTTTTATTTTGAAGAGAAATTTCAAAAGAACACTTTTTATTTGAAACAAACATCTTCTATATGTTAAATGTCCTTATGGTCAATTCTTATCGATTTAATGAGCCACTGGTGAACAAAAATATTAGTGCAAAAGCACATAGAAAAATATATTTACATTTACATTTAGTCATTTGGCTGACGCTTTTATCCAAAGCGACTTACAAGTATTATGCAGAGGCCAATTATCACTGCAGAGCAAACGGGGGTAAGGTGTCTTGCTCAAGGACACTTCAGTCATTGTCTGCTGGCACTGAGATTCAAACCCACAACCTTCTGCTTACAAGTCCAACTCTCTAACCACCAGACCACGACTGACCAGTATATAATATAATGTATATTTATATACATTATATATATATAATGTATATAAAAATAGATTTGACACTGTGATACATTCATTTCCATTAAATTTATAATAAATGTATTATAGATTATAATTTTGTATATCACTACAATAATGGTGACATAAAGGCTAGTAAAATGGTGTAAGAAAGGTGGTGAGTTTTAATAAATAATTAATTTATTTAAATAAAAAAAAGATTAAATGAACACAAAGATCTAATAATCAGTCAATAAATAGTGGGATATGGATATACTGCATAATGCATCCATAAAATAAATGAAACATGATGAGATTTTGATGTCTGCTCACAAAAAAAATGCAAAAAATAAAGCCAGCTGTATGAAACGGGCATGTTCTTCAGATAAATCTACGCTCTGAGGGCACAGAAGGGAAGGGTTATCAGCGCAGTGTTGGTGTAGTCGTGGAGTCATTTGTGTTGGCCATTGCAGCGGGCAGCTAATGTTATCTCCACAGCCACTGACTGCCACTCCAGCAGATGAAATGGGCCACGGCTGGCAGACAAAATCAATTATTAATACGGCCGCAGTCTGAGTCTCATCAGAGAAACATCCACAACCCACTGTTTCACAATCAAGCAGCCCGTCTGGACTCTAGAGAACACTCACCTCTTATCTATACAGTGCCATCTTCTAATATTGGCATCTGTTATAAATATGAGAAAAGGCTGAAAAATTATGAAAAATATTTTTTATTGTTTAACCTTTTGATCTATTGCTCAAAATATGCGACAAAATAGTCTCATTGAGAACAGACGATTTTAAACCCAACAGTTATATCAAAACAATATATATATTTGCCTCTCCAAGACAAATCTTCTATTATTTTCCAAAAACTTTAATGAAAGTGTTGAATAATAACACAAATTATAGTTATGTATAAAGTATAAAGTAATGTATAAAAATTATGTTTGTATGTGTGTTTACTGTTTAGGGGCAATTTGTCCCTATACCTATTTTTATATGTCTCCGCTTACTAAATCATTCAGCTTTAATTATCATGAAACAATTATCATAAAGTCAAATTTTCATCTTTTCTAGGTTTACTCTACCAAGTTAAATAAACATTTTTACGAATCATCTATTTTCTGTATTATTTGACATTTTAGTTATAGAACTTTTTTAATTTTTTTTTCTGTCCCTATAGGCTCCGTACATTCTGGTCAACTCAGGAATAAAAAGGCATAACAATCAGTAAAGCACTGAGAGAAAAGGCATGTGACTTGCTCAAAGTGATGTCATTTCTTCTGACGGGGAACTCCAGAAAGCACTGAGGCATGTCATTTATTCTTCTCATTAATTTGCACAAATTCAGGATACACCAATAGTAGATTAATTATTTTCATTATTTGTCAACTTTGCTGTGATATTTAAATTCAACTTATCTCTATTCCTATACCACTTTATTACAATGTAGACTGTCAAAGCAGCTTAACATAAATAAAGAAAAGATAATAAAAAGCCAAAACAATATTTTAGTAAATTTCTCACTTTTTAAAAACAATAATTAGTCATGCCATGTGGTGTCTAGTTTATGCTTAGTATCTTGAGCTAAAGCACAAAATGGTGGAAAATATCAACTCTGTTATTGTCAAATATGTTAGTTGTTTAAAAAGTTGAACAATAATTTAAACAATTAGGCACAAAATCAAATGTTCCTAATAAGTTTGAACCATTTCGCATTATTTTACATTAATAATGGATTCAGTTAACTGTAAAATACACAATTGTATGCCCTTCTAGTTAAAGAAAAATCTTTACTGGATGAACCATGTATGCCAGTGATTCCCAGTTCCAGTCCTATGGACCCCCACCCTGCACATTTTGTATGTCTTCCATACTTAACACACCTGATTCAGATCATCAACTCGTTAACAGAGAGATCTGTGAACTGATCCGTGTCTGTCAAATAAGAGAGACATACAAAACCAGAATTGGAAACCACTAATGTATGCTACAGTTATGGGCTAAATATTTAAAAAGTATATTTACCTTGATATTTAACATTTTTAGTACACATTAGTGTCTTGGAAGATGAAGCTTTTCAGCAATGATCTTCTGTTTCACAGGGGTATAAATATGAGGAAACACACAGGCCAAACCCACTTAGTCATTCAACAAAAGGGGTGAAGACCTAAGAACAGAGCTGTGTTTTGTGACAAAAGGTTCCAAATGAAATTATAAATGCCCATTTCCAGCATTAAGGCAATAATTAAGAAGTATCAGCGAACTGGTAGTGTTGTGAATCAACGTGGAAGAGGATGTGTCTCTAAATACACAGGTTATGAGGAAGGTTTGAAGAGGTCATGCAATCTAAAAGAATTAGTTCTGTCTTTGGGTCAGAAAGTCTCCAAAACTACAATCTGACATCGCCTACATCACCACCAATTGTTTTGAAGGGTTTCAACTACTCTCACTCTACTCTCATACCAAAACAAGCTCAAACATGCTCAGTTAAAGTGAACCTATTATGCCCCTCTTTACAAGATGTAAAATAAGTCTCTGGTGTCCCAAGAGTGTGTATGTGACGTTTCAGCTCAAAATACCCCCCAAATAATGTTTTATAACAAACAATGTTTTGAAACTGCCCCTTTTAGGCTTTGATCCAAATTGATGCTGTTTTGGTGACTGTCGCTTTAAACTCAAATTAGATTGTGCTCTTTTCAAAAGAGGGCGGAGCTACAAAAGCCTGTGCGCCAGCACAGCAGCAGAATCAAAACAACTGACGTTATCTCTGTGAAGTCTACGGTGCTCATTTGTTCATCTTAAAACTCCACATTTATAATCCTCTTAGTCACTGACATTATCTTAGGCAGGTGAAAACTCTAATGGCAGAAGGCTGCTTCTCACTTAGGGCTGTTTATGGAAATGAGCGAGAGATTGTCACTAATGAGCGGTGCTTGCCCCCTCTGATGACAAGTACAGACTGTTTTTATCAAGTGTGATTATAAAAAGATAGAATTAATCATTTTTTTTCCCATAGAGGCTGACTATATTTACACACTGTTGCCACATGTGTTTAAACCCCCTGAAAAAAACCTTTATTTTTGCATAATAGATCCCCTTTAAATATAAATATATTTTGAGCAATGTTTTCTTTGCTCATATTTGTCATCAAGGATGGCAATATGAGTGGAGGACACTGTAGATCTCAGACTACTCTGCTGCAACAATACACAAAACAAATTTTCTCTGGCATCAAGACTTTAAAGTCATTTGAGCTAAAGTAAAAAAAAAAAGTAATCATGTCTGTGATGAATTGCACTCATAACATTGTAATTAGCTCCAGTCTTCGAGTCGGATCATATCCTGTGGCATAATGTTTACAGAATAGGAGAGCAACAGAGGCGCTCTGTTATTTGCTAGTCGATGCCAGTGCCTGATTGTGCAAACACCAACTGCTGGCTGCGACCCAGAGCAAGAGTTTCACATTCCTACATTAACTCCTGAATCGACTGATTGCTCGAGCCTCTTCAGATTACAAATGCTGATGCAAAAATCCTGTACGGAGGAGCGTGGAGAGCAGGCAGTGGATTGGCCGGTGATCTTTCTGAGCTCTAAACATGCTGTTTGTTTAGGGTAACAACAAGCTGCTAACTCACATCCTGCTCTTTTAGATAGCAATCGAAACCACAGTAATGAGCGATGTATGAAGTATCTGTGCAACGATGGGCTCAAATAACACCAAGAACAGAGGGAATCAGCCGAATATTCAGATTTGCTGCTCCGGATAAAATTCTTATGGCCATTTATGTTGAAAAACTTGTGCTACTTGTTATATTTATTTATTTATTGTGTAACACTAGAAAAGTCAAAAATGTTAGTGCATAGTGCAAGTAGAAAATAGGGTTATTTTAT
>CAIGQV010019070.1:19130009-19146891 GCA_903798115.1 Danio jaintianensis | reverse complement strand
CTCCGGGTGTGTGTTCACGGTATGTGTGTGTTCACTAACTGTGTGTGTGCACTTGGATGGGTTAAATGCAGAGCACAAATTCCAAGTATGGGACACCATACTTGGCCACACTACACTTCACTTCACTTCACTTCACTTCATCTTGTTTCCGCTACTTGCTGGAAAACTTGCTATAGTTTTAAAAAGCACTAAAAAATGTAGTTTAATTAGCAACATGACTGTATTTGTCAAATGATTTAAACTTAAAACTTCATATCAACAAACACAAGGGCAAAAGACTAATATAGACCGTGATGGACATATTGAGAGAGTAATTAGAATCAACACTGTCAATGCGCCTGATCTTACCAGAAGTAGAACTTGACATGTTCCTGAATCAACACCCATGTCTCACCAAAGTCATCTGACTTCCACAGCTGCCAAAGAGACATTACAAACAGAAACAGAAAACAGGATATAAGTCCTCAAGAGTCAGCAGTTTCTGGTATAATATTAAATGATTCATTATTTGTCATGAACCTGCTTGTAATAAAAAAATTACAGCTGATCACCAAAATCAAAACAGGTTGCTTAGTGCAAAATTCAAAAGGGCAATGTCTACAAACAGCTGACAGTGCTGTGAATCTTACTGAAACTGGACACCGGATAGGCAAAAGCTGAAGCGTAAGGAAGGCACCAGTGATCATACCTGTTTATTAGGGTGAGAGCTGTCGTAACCGAGGACCAGGTTCGGCCTTTTACTGTGCAGCAGCAGGTCTGTGGGCTTGAACGGGACGGAGAAACCCTGAACGGTTTTGCAGAAGTCAAAGGTGTTCCACAGGTAACTGTTTGTGGTGTCTGTAAACAGGTACTGCAATGGAAAAATAGGAAATAGAAGAGTGCATTAAGTATCTATAGCATGCAATTGCTTCAAACAATGGTATAAAGCTATTTGAAAATCAATAAATGTAAATTGTGATAATTGTAATTAATAATCGCAATTAGAATTTCGAAGGAATATTCCACATTTATGATTTCTGCCATAATCGTGCAGCCCTGATGCTGATCCATTAAGGTCTTTGGACACTGAAGTCGGAAATGTTTTATATGTGTTTTTTTGTACTTGTATTCAAAAAATTTGTCACATGCATAAACCTTGCACACTGAGACCGATGCATATGAATTAATCTGTTACGGAAAAATCTGAGTCAATTCAAGCAGTGTTTTGTTCTCCTCTCTCTTCATCAAAATAGAAAAAGAAAGAGGAATAAATATTGTGTTCATCCAATACACTGCAGAGAGGAAGCAGAGTTCACCTCCTTATTAAACAGCTGCGCAGCATTATCCCAAATTGCAAAGTTTATTTCAGGAAATCAATGGAATTTTGATCATTTGCTTGTAATACTTCACAAATTTCCATCCATAACAAATCCCGAACAGAGACTGGCAGTACGTCAAAGGTATTGACACACAAACACACAAACACACACACACACCAAACAGCGGCAGAGGAGAGGTGCACCAGGCATTGAATCCAGCACACAGAGGTCTACGGCGATGGTTCTCAACTGCCCGCCACATTCTGTCTTTATATTAAGAACTGTTTGTCAAGTGCTCTGTGCTAAAGCCTTAAGTGATGGCATTCTGGATTTTGCCTTTCGCTTGTACGGTGGCTCTGAACTGTCAAAACAGTTCATCTTTATCTTTATTTCTATATAGCTTTTACAATGTAGATTGTGTCAAAGCAGCTTAACATAGATGTTCTAGTAAATTGAAACTGCTTCAGTCCAGTTTTCAGAGTTGAAGTTTAGTTCAGTGAAATATAAATGTCACTGCTGAAAGCCCAAACACTGAAGAGCAAATCCAAAGATGCGCAGGTCCACAAGTCCCAAATCCAGCAAGCCAGTAGGAAAACATCTCAAAACGATTTTTCAGATGATTCGAACCTGATCCAATTTTTTAAATGATTTTTTTTAATGAATACGATTTATACAACCTAAGGACGAATTTATTTTCTAATGTGCGAAAATTTCAGACAAAATTTTTCAGTGTGCAATAACCTTTACACTGATGTATATATTCAGTATTCTTTATATTTCTTTAAATCAAATTAGATTTTAATTTATTTTAAAAACGCATTTAGAGTTAAAAGCTAAATAGAGTTAAAAGTAAGAATTTAAAGGGATAGTTCACCCAAAATCCCATCCATACCATTATGAGTCATTTTTTTCTGTTGAACACAAAATACGATATTTTGAAAAATGTTAGAAACCTGTAACAGATCAAGTTCCATAGCAGGAAAAACAAATACTATGGAAGTCAATGGTTACAGGTTTCCAACATCTTTCAAAATAACTGTTTTGTGTGAAAAAAAACCTCAAACAGGTTTGTGAGAAGTCAAGGTTGGGTAAATGAGGACAGAATTTTGGGTGAATTATCCCTTTAAATGTATATAAATGTGAATTTGACAACAAAAGCTTTGAATTGTTTGTTTGTTTTCAGAAAAAAAAAACATAAAAAGAGACAAGGCAGTACTAAAGTATCTACTTTCCATACAACAAATTGAACAGATGTTAATAATGCTCCATAACTCCAAAAAAGATCCATAAAAAGCTGTCCATATGACTCATGCAAGATTTACAGTTTGTTTGTCTTAAAGACCCAGAGCGCACTCTTCATATGGTCCGCTTTTAGTCTTTTCAGAACTCTACTTTACAAATCACCATCCACTTTCATTGGGTTCTTTTATTCTCCATAGCGTCTGACGTCACAACAGAAGCTTTCAAATGTGCTGTATTTCAGATATTTCAGGAAGCTGGATTCATAAGAACATCAAAGCATTTAAGTATGGTAAAGAACACATTATTAGCATTATTAATTATTCAGATTATGCCTTTCTGCCTTTGTAATTTTTCCTCTATTCGTTTGATCTTTCGTTTGAGAGCTTTAGCTATAAACTTTGTCCTCTCCATGGCCTGGTTATGAAAGCAGGGCACTTCCCTCTCTAGACTCTGAGGCAATGAGGACTGGGACTGAAACAGAAACGCTTGACTTAAAAAGAAACCTAATGATGCAAAGGAAAAGAGGAAGAAAAAGTGGATCATTTGCATCTCTTGCATGACACCATGACAATCATCAGACTCTACAATTATAGCAAAATGCCAGGGTGCTTCGAGCCGTTGCCAGGGCGTTGCTAAGCTGTTTTGAATGTTTTTTTAAGTGGTTGCTTACCAGAAAAATTCACAATAGCTTGTAATGAGTGCAGCACATCAATTTAATAATATAATATAATATAATATAATATGAATTACAAAACAAATAAATTACAAATATAAATAATTACAATTAATAATAATGTATGTCTTTAATAATACTTTAAAAAAATTGGAAATTATTAATAATAAAGTAATTAAAACATGAATATATAATACTATAAATGTAAAAATTACTGTTTAATTACTGTCCCGAATTCGAGTCCCGGCTCGCAGGCCTTTTCAGATCCAATTCCCCACCCCCCACTCCCTCCAAATTGACTTTATGACTAATACTGTCCTATCCTAATAAAAGCAAAAATGACAAAAGAAATAAATCTTTTTTTTTAAAAAGCATAATAATACTCAGCAAATCATTAGAAAACCAATTCACACTTCCAAGTCAAAGCCACCATCCATCAAACAAACAGGCCCAGTGTGTCTTCAAGGACTTTAGAATCAATCACGAGTGTCTGCTCATTTTTCGCAGTTATTCATAAGAGATTTAACGTCACGATTACTACTTCATCATAAATCCATTAAACACTCCACAACAAAGCGCACAAGCACCCTGCCAACATCCTATCTGTAACAACTGAGTTTCTTCTCCATGATCAGATTAACAATGCGAATGACTCCGTTTGCTAAAATGTAATTAAACAGCCCTGTGCTCCTACCAAGAGGCTGTATGCTGTGCAGATTACACTGGTAATGCTTTAGCGCCAATCCTTCAGCAGCTGCAGAGCCAGCCACATCATTGACTCCAGATGAATGGTCACCGTCTGCTGCCGTCAGCCCTGCAAAGACGCAATGCAGATTCCCACAGCGCTTCTGCCCCATCTGCAGCTCCCATGAACCTCTGCAACCCGCAGAGTCCAACCAAAGCAACTCATGGCTCGTGATGCACTGTTCTTGACTTATCACATTCCAAATTCCAATACCAATACAATTGGAAAACTTGCATTTTTTTTTATTTAATTAGGTGCAATAATTTCTAAGTATAAATAAAAACAATGATTGACTTGAGTTTATAAAATTAGGTTACACAAACTGTACAAAGCAAAAAAAACAGCATACAGGCTGAATAAAAATGCTAATTCAGTCTTGATCAGTAGGTGGCACTTATACAACAGCAATAATTAAGCATTTCCATTGTTAGTGCTTTCAAAAAAGAAACTTCACTGGTTATTAATATGCATCATACAGAGATAATCTAAAAAGAAAATACTTCTACAAAAAAAATCTGACATTTTATGAAGACAGTTGGTTCCACTTTTATGGTGCCTTTCCACTGAATGGTACAGCATGGTTCGGTACAACTCACGTTTGGGGGGATTTTCAAGCGAACTGTAGTGTTACCAAAACGTCACATATAAACACTGCAGATATTGATTGGCTGGAGAGAATGGTCACTACCCCTGTCATGGGATTTGCTATGAGAGACAACTTATAACCAATAAATTCAGCTACGTCTGTAGGATTGTTTTAATGGACAGCAGCACTCAACATGGATGCATTGTGACAAACATAATGTCATAGTTAAGCCGGCCTCTACTGCCGTGCTGTGACATTCTGAATCCCCCTGAATCACCTACTTTTGACATGTATGTAAAAAAATATATATATATTTTTGAAATTGCAACAACGCTGTTGCAATAAAAAAAAAAAATTGAGAGCTAAAGCGGCAGTGTGCTGATTTTCTTTTGATCTTTTGCTACTATGAACCTAAAATACACATACATGTCAAAAGTAGGTGATTCAGGGGGATTCAGAATGTCACAGCACGGCAGTAGAGGCCGGCTTAACTATGACATTATGTTTGTAATCCTGCACACTTAACGAAATCTAACTAACTATTTACTCACCCTCAAGTGGTTGCGAACATTTATGAGTTTCTTTCTTCTGTTGAACACATAAAAAGCTAATTTGAATTAAGTTTAAAACAGGTAACCATTGACATCTATAGTAGAAAAAACATTGTCATCGGTTTTCAGCTTTCTTAAAAAATATCTTCTTTTCTGTTCAACAGAAGAAAAAGTCAGAAACAGGTTTGAAACAAGTGAAGGGTGAGTAAATGATGACAGAATTTTCAGTTTTGGTTGAGCTGGCCCTTTAAAGCAATAATAAACTGCAGTGGAAATGCAAACCCAGACGAACAGAGCAGTCCTCAACCGTACTGCGCAAAGTCGTACCATGCAGAGGAAAAGTGCCTAGAAATACTGCAATTATTTAGATGTCTAGTTTTAGATTAGTTAGTTAGTTAACAATTATACAGCTTATTTTTTCAGACTCTTTATAACATATAAAACAAGTGATGAGCCATAATGAAAACCGACACAAAAGTCTTATCTGTAAAGTCTTGTAGAATCTGCAAAGTTATCTGTAAAGTGCAGTTGCAGCCTAGAACAGAGACCAGACAAATTAAAAACTGCAAGAAATGTCCGAATCCGATTTCTTGTCAGTACATCTGTGCATCTCTACATCTATCGAGGGTGCCATGGTACAAGCTGTAGGTTGTATTTTCGCCCAGTTGCTCTCTTGGATAACACCATCTGTGGGTGTATAAGTGATTGGAGTGGTGGAAGGTCACAGCTGCAGATGGCCTGTGTCACAGCAGTCTTGTATGACCTCAGCTTAAGCTCACAAAGACAAGACAACTCAAGGATGCCGTGCCGATAGGCCAGCTAATGTCTCTCAGACTCTTACCCGTTTGTTGTCGGCAGGGCTGTGGTAAAACTGCGAGATGACCTGTTTCTTGTCCTCCTGCTCCCCGGGCAGCTGAAATTTCTCTGATACTGGGGTGAAGGTGGCTCCATAGTCATAAGACACATACACCTGTTAAATAAAAAGCATGACGTCACATTTCAAGTCACATTTTGAACTGTAGATACTTTAGCTATGGTCAAAACTCTTTATAAAATGCTGCATCTGTCGAAATTGGCTTCTGTGCGAGCTGTACTTCACACACTACTGCAATATTGACAGTGATAAATGAACCTATATTGCCCATGAAATTTCACTAATGTGACCGCAAGTAAAGTCAACATCCTAATCAGAACACCACCTTTTAATATTACATAAATTTGGTACTTTCCAAATAGGGAGAAACTCTTTATGCCTAAACAAACAATGCTTCTTTAGTGAGCACATAAATGACTCTGCTTACAATTGGTTTGAGTTTGATTGATGTTAACCTGTTGATAAGTTAAAAGTTTCATAATCAGGTGAGATGCTCAGTATGTCTCAAATATAATGCTACTTACGTCAAACACATTGAAACTTGCTTTACACGTAATTCTAAAAGTGTTTGATATTTTGCTAAGTAAGTTTGATATAAACTACTTATGTCTCAAAATGAATGCCACTGATGTCACACGTACAGAAACTTTCAGCTTACAATTTTTTATTCTAAGCGTTTGAGGGTAGCATGTTGCTAAGCTATTTGCATCATAACAGAATGAGAAACTCCTAAAGTATTATGTAAAACATGTTAGCATGTTGCTAAACTAAGAGATGGATAATCAATTGAAAACCGCCTGCTCCTTATGAGCAGCGCACATGAGAACTGATTCTGATATTAGCATGTTGCTAAGCTAAGTTTGATCATTTAAGTAGAAAAAAATTTAAACCTGCATATATATTTTCCGTTGTTTATTAATATTTTGTGTTTGCTTTGGCTTTCTTATTTTTAGCACTTTCATTTGTCAGCTTTCTTTTGTTACAACCTCAAATCAGAAAAAGTTGGGACAGTATGGAAAACGCAAATAAAAAAGAAAGTAGTGATTCTAAATTTACTTTGACTTGTATTACATTGCAGACAACACAACAAATATTATTTAATGTGTTCCTCATCATTTTTATAGTTTTTTCCCCCAAAATAAACACATATTTCAAGTTTGGTTCTTGCAACACATTTAAAAAAAAGTTGGAACAGTAAAGCATTTACCACTTTGTAATGTTGCCATTCCTTTTCACAACACTTAAAAGACATTAAGGAACTGAAGACACCAAGTGATGAAGTGTTTCAGGTGTAATTTTGTCCCATTCTTCCTGAAAACAAGTCTTAAAGTGGGCAACAGTACGGGGTCTTCGTGAGCTTCAAAATGCGCCACACATTCTCTATTGGAGACAGGTTGGGACTGCAGACAGGCCAGTCAAGTACCTGTATCCTCTTCCTCCAATTACTAGACCTAAATTGCTCCTGTCCCAACTTATTTGGAATGTGTTGCATGTCTGAATGACAGGAATGGATGTATATTTACAAATGAAATGAAGTTGACCAATCAAAACATGAAATATTTTGTGTTCATATTGTCTGCACTTAAATTCAAGTCAAAGTAAATTTGAAAATCACTACTTTCTTTTTTTATTTGCATTTTCCATACTGTCCTAACTTTTTCTGATTTGGGGTTGTACATATTTATTGATATAACTGCATTATGAGAATGTTAACATCATAATATTATACTTGCACTTGAAAAAGGAACATATCTTTTATGCAGTATAAGTTTCATTTCTTTTATTTATTGCCCATTTAGACCGTAAATCTGCATGGATGGATGCTGTCTTCTCCAAAGTGGATAAATGTGAATTTGTTAGAATTTGGCTCAAGGAACGTAAGTGATCGTAATGAAGCAGTTAATCTCCTGCAAGGTGTTGTTTTTGGAACAGAGCGTGTGTGTAATGCACTCGTCTGTAATCACTTGCAATTTCAACAAAGGAAAGAAAATAAAGTGCCATCTTAGTGCCTAAAAGTAAATGGTTTGAATTTGGAGCTCTTTTTGCTATCATTTGCTTTGTCGTGCTTGTCACAAAGAACACCTGTAAAGCACTTCACAGGTGAGCAGATAATAGCTGCAGTGCCCTATAAAGTATGTATGCGCCACTTTCCTCGCATTTGCATTAGATAATCTTTAGCATAAAAGCTTTGCAATTATTCAAAACTCTGCAATTATTACCATATAGACGGGGAAAAATAGCATTGCAGGACATAAGACATTTTTTTCTAGGCAGTGCAGTGAGTTAAAAGTAATATAATGAAAGTGCAGGGCACTGAAAAACAGAGGGAGGCCTTTCATCTGTATGACTCAGAGAGCTGTAGAAAGCAAAGCTAGCCCGTCAAGATATTCTTGGTATCTTAAATATATATGATGGCTGGTTAGCACTGTCGCCTCACAGCAAGAAGGTTGCTGGGTCGATTCCCGGCTGGACAAGGTGGAGTTTGCCAGTTCTGTGTGGAGTTTGCATGTTCTCCCCCCATGCGTGGGTTTCCTGTTAAGTATAGGTGAATTGGAGTTTTATTATTTTAAGAAAATATCCGTTTGGTTTGGTACTTAAACACTGATTTCTCTGGGTTTACTTTCAGTGAATAAACACCTCTTGATTCTCATATCATTCAGTTAATAGTTTTTTATTATTAACTGAATGCTCCAGCTTCCACTTTCTGCGTAGATTTTTCGAAACGATGAAAGTTTTCAAGATCAAACCGTTTTAAAGATCCACATGTGTTAAGGTAACCCGTGCATTTTAAGTTCATTTTATGGCCGATACATAGCAAAATATTTAGGTTATTTAATATAATACTGATGCTATGGATGCTATATTCTGCATAGGACAGTTCAGCAGAAATTCCCCCAAATTATGACATAACATCCTCTAGTGGGTTATGTTTTGTAGAATGATGAGCAAGACTCATACTAGGACAAAGCTGGGGAGGAATTTGATGGAAAAATTTACCTTTTTTTTCTAAATATGTAGTTAAAGCAATCATCTACACAGTCAATGTAATGCTAACACATGAAAAATACTATTGACCTTATTCTTTAATGCGGAAGTGCGCTCGTTTTTGCTATTGTTTTAGAACTTCCGACTCAGTTGCCTATGAGAGATATGACTACAAATAATAAACGGCAGAAAGCGGTCAAACTACTTGCTCTACAAACAAGTGTGTTCATGACTACAGACAAAGTAGAATAATATAATAAGACACTATCAGCTCGCAACATCAAGCAGCACAATGAGCTGTTTTTAACGTCTAAAAATAAATGGAAGTGAATGAGAGCAGAAATCTCGAGCCAAAAAGATTTGAGTTTATAGTAAAAAAAAAAAAAAAAAAAAAAAAGTGTTTTAAAGCATATTAAAGTGTAGCTATTATAGCCCTGCTGTAATTTTTCTATTCTAATGCTAATGCTAATGCATACTATCATGAATCATGTCATAATTATATCTCACAAACCAGAAAGAGGTTAGGATTTTATTTTTATATTTTATATATTTATCAATATTATATTTATATTTTTCTTAACGTTTTCGACTGATATTTAATTTTACAAATAAGGCTGATGTTGTACCTATGTGCTGATGTTGTGATTTTTATGTTTTTTGACCTTCACATTATAACAATTAGACATTTTACAAAACTTCAAGAATTTTCCCATAAAAGCGTCACATATCACTGAAAATTAGAGACTCCAAGCTTGAATTTGGTATTTGACACAAAGTCTGGATAACTATGGTTCATATGTGTTGCAGTTTTAAATACAAGCTCTTCAAATTGAAATTAAGCATTTTTTTGGACAAGGCTTAACTTAGTCAATATTAAAGATATCAAGGTTATTTTCCACAGAATATTCTTTACATTGTGTAGAATGATTTTATGTAGAAAACAGTGAATCACAAAAGAATGACTTTAGCTTTCACAGAGAGGGTCACACACACACATATAATATACATATATTATAAACATATTTCGATAGTTTAGTATTAGCATATTAGCAAGAAAAATAATAGTCATTTAACAGCATATATATATTCAGCTAGCTGGTCAAAAATATAAAAAACTGATACAAAACTTTTTTTAGCATATCATTTAGGAAACAATGTTATACTCACAGAGCTGGTTTTGGGGTCTGTGGCACCAACGCTGTCTCTCGCTAATGCTACTATGACGTTACTCTTCTCCCCGGCCCAGTGGACGACCATCTGATTGTGAGAGTCATTCAGGTTGGCCTGTGAATGCAAAATATGATGAATAACCAATCTAAATGTTGCTGACTAGCCTCAAGTGATATTTATTTTGCCGTGGTCAGAGAAGCGTCCAGGTTTCCAGGCTGTCATGACTAAACCTTGATTTTCAAAGACATTTCTCAGTTTCTGCTTCTCTCACTGGGTCATTTTCCAACAATGTCACACTGCATTTGTAATATCGGCTTAAAGGAATGTGTATTTTACAGCATTGAGTTTGTTGGTAAAATCTTGTAAAACACTGCAGGTGTGTCTCTTGCACTT
The DNA here is from genome assembly GCA_903798115.1 of Danio jaintianensis. Lineage (NCBI taxonomy): Eukaryota > Metazoa > Chordata > Actinopteri > Cypriniformes > Danionidae > Danio > Danio jaintianensis. Next base: position 19,136,374 of record CAIGQV010019070.1, on the reverse strand, counting down.
AATGCAGACAGGCTTTGTGAAAACAACAAACCACAAATACACACAAACAGGGAAACAGCGAGCTGAGCTAAACCACAGTGGCAGGAAAACTGAAACTATGGGCTGCGGTGTCCCAATCTGATCTGTTAAACTAAGAAATGTGTGCCATCTTTTCTTGTCCTTCCCCCTCTGCTCTTTCCACTAAGAACAGCCTGTCTCATCTTTAATTCAGGCTTCTGCATGACTACTATGGGATCCTCCACTGGGTTCTCCTTTGATATCTCCTGTCAGACATTAAATAGAACGTACAAAAGGTTGTTTATGTTATGGAGCAGAAAACCCAACTCAAAAACCCTGTCTGAGGAACAGGCTGTAGATCACTGTAAAAACCACAGCAGGTTATCAACTAAACATTAACATAAGTCATTGTTTGAAAGATCACAACATATGAGACAACTATTCAACAAAATACCTTTCACAGGGTATACTATTTTACACAATACATGCCACAGGCCCAGAAACAAGTCATATTGATGGTCATTTGGGAATGTTTGTTATTTATAAATTACAAACAGCGACTCTTTGCCTCAAACTACCTGACCTTGAATGTGCAGTCATATATTTATTCACCATGACATGGCAGTAAATCTCTCGGTCTTCTAGGCCTGTTTGGCAAGCAGCATGTTAATACAACACAGAGATTTTATGAAAACTTGCAGCAGTGGCTTTTCATATGGCCTCAAAGACTCTATTCATGAAACATGACTGCTGTATAATCCATACTCTTAAAAAGGGGATTCAATGTCATTTAACTCACTTATTAATGTTAGATGAAAAATTAGATGCATAACAACAATGTAACAATATATTTCAATGATGTCTAAGTTTCCTTCCTGTCCAACATGTTTGTTTTAAACAGTTTAAAGTAGGGCTGCACAATATATCGTTTCAGCATCGATATCGCAATGTGATCATTCATAATAGTCACATCGCGAGTATACGCAATGTTGAGTCTGGATTATAATTTATCATTTTGCGAGTGTTTTTTTTAAGGCCGATGACTGTGTGAGGGTTTTTTAAAAGCATTCAGGCATAAGAAGTTGTACCGTTTGTAATAATGATTAATTTTATTGAACTGTTTATAAAAGGAAGACTTTGCAGAATAATTTGACATATTTCAATTACCTTATACCTGAATGCATTTTGACTCCTCGGAAAACAATAAAACGCTGTTTATTTAATTTATTTCTTTTTCTTTATCGAATTGATCTATGATTGTAGATTGTTTCCTATAGTTTATGAACTCCCCTACAGAATCATCCCAATCAATCTAAAAATGTAAATTCTTTCCAAGAAGTTATTCAACTCATCTAGTGGAATTGTATTCATATCGCAATACATATCACAGAATAAAAAAATTTGCAATGTTAAGATTTTTTCAATATCGTGTAGCCCTAGTTTAAAGTAAAACTACATTTTTAAATACACCTGAAGTACATTAGGATTTGACCACTACTTCCTGAATCCTGACCTCTACTTCTTTCTACTTCAACCACTCAGTCCTGCCCCAAACTCACACCACTGGGACAAAACACAGATCACTTTTTTTTTGCATTGTAGCTGTTCATTTACACAACTATGCTTGAGGGCCTGAAAATGCAAACATATGACAGGATTCAACATGAAGATTTCTGAAAATGATACCATTTATTGGTAAACTCCAAAATGGTGATGTCATAAAAAATGTTGGTGTTACACAAATGCCATATTCAGTCTATAAGACTACAAGAATTTGTGCATGCAGACATGTTTTTCTTCACAAAGTTACAGTTCTGAGTTGTATTTTCTTTGATAAATAAAATAACATTGTTATATATTTTTTAAATGCATATTTTTTAATTATTGGATTTTTCTTTTTTATTTGTCATTTGCAATAAATTTTTCATTCATTGCTTTGTCAATCGAGTTAGAAAATCCACTGTTTAGTTCAGTAAACACCAATGGGAACAAACAATTAGTGTCAAATTGCACTTCAGATGGTTTATGGTTGTTGTTGTTTTTGAACAGCTGATTAATCTCTAAAAAACAGTTCACCTCCATGTCACCAGGACATGTAAAAGTGCTTTTCCCACCAACTTGCCAGCAAACACTGTGAACGAGCAAATGCCTGCAACCTGATCCATCTGAGCCTGGTGAACTCTTGGGTCTGCTTTTTCAAAGAGAGTTTAAAGGCTTGTCTGCAAATGGACTTTCTGTTCGTCTAACTGGGCCCTCATTTATACTGACACCGTAATATCCTGAAAGCCTTAACAGTCAGACAAGTGCAAATAACTTCACGTCCCCTTCATGCTTGTCTTGCCGAAAAAGGAATGAGAGAGAAAAATACAATTACTATATTTTTTTGGTTCCTTATGTATAATTCAGCAGGGAAACAGGGAAGAGTGGCAGAATGAGAGAATGCAAACACTACAGCACCTTCACCCATCGCTGCAAGCAACACACGACTTGAAAGCATGACATCATCTCTGCAGCATGAACATTTGGGCCAACGGTTCAACTATTTGCCTACCAGTTCCATTCTGGAAACAATCCATACGGGTTTCACTGAGAAAAAATATATGGGTGAACCACACATTTAATATCCCCGTGGCCATAACCAAAAAGAAAACCGAGTCGTCATTATCCTGTTAAAGGCTTAAAGCAGAGTTAAAAGCCTGTTTCATTATTGCAGTATGGATAAGTACTATATGGGATCATTACAGTGATGTGTATGCTCCCATGTAATGGACACACTTAAAATATCCATTTGCACATATTAAAGCAACCTTTCATTCCCCTTTTTCTTTCACTTTAAACATTCATAGTTTATCTTTAAAAATATAAATCGCTGACTAGATTAATATTGGGTTCATCTATAATTATCTTCTTGATGTTTATGTTGGGATTTATCTTAAGGGAACTATAAAGATTATATGATTCATCTGTTTTGATTTGGTTTCACCTTGAGCTTAATGCGAAAACACACAAGTTCAGGAAACCGAAACCTAACTGGCAAGCTGTTCAGACAAGTTCCAGTAATACTCTATGGAATAATTACAAATATCCACAACGCCCTGCACCTTAATTCCCCAGGTTTTTAAATGCTACTAAGACAGAAAACAAAACTAAAATACTCCTGTACATGTTTAAACAGTTATACCCATGTGATCCAAGTCATTTTTTACCTTTATTTGTATCCAGAATCCATATAAAAAGGAAATTTGGGACAAATAATTAATATGTACTGTTGGACGCCAAATTAAAATGCAGCGTGTACTATCCTCTGTGAACATTAAACTAGGGCTATCGTGATTTGGTTGATATAGTTGACTGATTCGATGCTAATATTTAGTCGACATCAATATTTTTATTTGACTAATTTTATAATATTTTACCTTTTAAATTTCATTTTCACACTTGGACTAAAACAACAACATCTTCCACCACAACACTTGTTTGAGCTAATGTTGTGATGTTTGAACTAATGTCACATCAATCAAACTTGGCTCTACAAACGCAAAAATTATAGCTGGTGAACATTCCTGTGGTTGTAAAATTCAACACGTTTCAAGGTTTAAATGAACTTGCTTTTTGAAATGAAATGCTTTTTGATAAATACAACTTGTTTTTAAAAAATGAAAACGTGAAAAAACGTGATATTAAAAAAATTCTGAACTGAAAATATAACTACATTTAGGGGGAAAAAGGCCCTAAAATAATAACTAAATAAGATTAAATACTGACTTCGCATGACTTAGAGACTGGTGGAGTAAGTCCAGGCTTCTCCTGTGAGAGGTGAGGGAATGTCACAGCTCATTTAGATTCTAGGAATTACTTTATGGTAATGATTCTGCATTACATTCTTTACATAGTAGAACAAAACTACATTTGTTTGCCAGCAGTCTACTTAACATGGGTTAATATACAAGGGAACAGAAGGGATCAAGAACCAAGGTCCATAAAATTAATTACATTTCCTGGAAATCTTGTTTTGAATGTATAGCATTCTTCTAAGAATGAATAATTGCTCTATCGGGGCTGCTGGATCAAGTTGTGAAATATTTCCCACTAAATTGTAAAAGAAGGAAGAGTCTCCAACAGCACAAAAGGTATAAATAAATACGTCAGATCCAAAATAAAAAGATGGTATTTTTTGGATACATGTTTTTTTCCCCAAACAAAAACAGTGTAAAAGTCTGCCAATGCATTTGCCTTCAAGTGCTGCTCTTGGGGTGTGGTGCTGAATAGCATATTTATGATAATGACTCTGTCACAGTTCCCCAAACTTAGTGAGCAATTGTGTGTCGTAACAGGTCTGCAAAAACAACAAAAATACTCTTTAAATCCTTGTCTGGGAGAGCGGAGCACTTTTTCAAGGTTACTTCATCACAATAGACAAAAAGAGTGGATTGATGGCTGCTACCGCTTACCTAACACTGCTTCCCTGTCCGTGCCAAAAAAACATAAACCAAAAGGTCTAAAAGAGGGAAGGAAGGAAGAGGGGGGGCACAGATGGGAGATCTTAATTGGGCGATCTGAGGGGGTAATTCACCTCATAGCAACTGCAATGGCCTCCATCCAGGACACTAATAACACCTCATAGAGGATTTCCTGAACACACTATGGGTGAAAAGGGGAAAAGTCACTAATCTTACTAGCTGGCCACTGCTAGAAAAGAATTATAAGATGGCATAATACCCTCTTGATGTGTGGACTTTTCTGACAGCATGAGCCATTTTCTTTTATAGATCACTGTTTATTCATTTGTACTTTGTCAATACTGTATTATATTTTCTTTATATTTGTAATACAGTGTTGTTGCTTTTTATTGGCAATTCTCCTTATTGTAAGTATTGCATTTAATTCTTTCATTTTAATTTGCTTGTCTGCCTGCAATATATCGGCACTTTACATCTGCACTTGAAGCTCCTGTCACCAAACAAGTTTCTTGTGCACATAAACACTTGGCAATAAAGCTCTTTCTGATTATGATTCACTGGAGGAAAAAAAACAACATCAGTGAATCTATATTTAACAAATATATATGAAGGTCACCACTAAATGGTGTATGAAAATATCTTAAACGCACTTCTGTTCATTTCTTAAATACAAAGGATCTCTGTTTGGATGTATAGTTCCAACCTTTTACAACTAATAGATCTTTTATATTCCACAACAGGTTTATTTAAAATGGAAAAAGTTCAGTGCTCGTTCATTTTTTCTTTTTTACAGCAGCACAGGTTCAGAAAGTATTTCTGTGACTCTATGATTGTGGAATTCTTTGAGGAACCAAAAATAGTTCTCCTATGGCACTGGTACTTTTTGAAAGCTTCATTTTATAAACATTTAGTTTCAAAGTGATAAACTCCAGCTAATCAAGATTCAAACCACCTACTACTATACTTTAGATCGTATTGTTGCAATTGAGTCACAACAGTTGAGGCGATACCTGCATTTACGCTGCCAACCACAACCCTGTTTATGTAGACATATGAGAAAAATCTGTTTTTCAGACAAAATGTAGTGGTTTGACTCTTTGAAGATCTCAAAGGCACAATGGAAAAGCAAAAACTAGGAACTGTTGCACGTTTGACTTAACAAACATCTCAAAGCAAAACACTTGAGGGGGTAAAGGTTAGTCTGGAAATTTCCCGGCAAGACTGTGCAACCAGTTATGCTCCTCTGGTTTGTTAATACTTGCGTAACAAAGCAACATCCTGATGGTAAACAAATTGTCATACATTTAATAGGAGTGCAGATGAGCAGAGTCTGTTTCTAATTCCAAAGAAACTGACATTAGGCTGTTCAGAGTAAAAACAAGCAACTTCTTTTATACATCGTGTATGAAAAATAGAGTTAGCAAAATTTGTATTTACAAAATATTTGTTGGGTTATTTTTATGCATTTTACCATTTTGTTTGTATTTGTATAATTTTACCATCTAAATCTAATAAAACAAAATATATATTTTAAGAGAAAATTAAGAGAACACTTTGTAATTCTTTCTCTGGATTTACATGTCTTACAAGTTTCAAATAAAAGATTTGTTTTTTATTTGTTGTGATTGCAGATCAGGGTTACTCCACCGTACACTGATGTCAAAACTATTCTTAAGAAAAAATTGGTAATGCGTTGGTAAAAACATATTGTTTGTTATTTTGGCCAATTGTCATTTAATGCAACAACACAAAAATGCAATGACAAATTGTGATCCTTTTCATTTAAAATTTCATTTCCTATTTTGAAGAAATGTAATCATTAGTTTGAGGAATAAAACAAAAATTCAGTTTTACTCAATGAGTTAACTAAGAGAAACTGAGATTGTACAAATGTTCTCTTTATTTTTT
>CAIGQV010019070.1:19096596-19129609 GCA_903798115.1 Danio jaintianensis | reverse complement strand
CACATAACTAATATGCACAATATCTATTATAGACATAATTGTAATATTAAATGCATTAACTATTTATTAATTTACTTGACAAAATGTTGACATTTTGAAAGAAAATAAATGTAATTTTATACGTAAATTTTTTTAAATCTGATATTACCATAACATATCTTTACTGACATCAGGTAGCCTACGATTTGAGAGAAAGGTGAGATGTTTAGTAACAGGGAAGTGATGAAACCTTACCATCCCGTATATGCTCTCAAGCCAATTTTACAAACACACCTAGTTCAAAACCCGCACACAAAAAGAAACATTTTGGCGAGATTTCCATCTTGAACGGTCGTGCGAGAACCTTCATCTGACAAACAGGTCAATTACACTTCTAGGTGACTGCCTGCGAACCAAAGGTGAACGATACAAAACACAACTACTGGAAGAACCAAATTCAATATTTCATGAGGTTACACAAAAAAGCTACTCGTTAAGATGTTTTTGCCACAATGGCTTAAATGCAATGCGACTAATAAAAATATAAAAAACGAGCTTACCAATCCATAAACCTTTGGCACGGGCGCTCCAGCAGCATTCCGCCGAACGCGAAGCTGATGCGCGGCTGAAGCCTCCCTGACTTCCCTCTCCAGACGCACGACGCGACTTTCTGCAGGCTCCATGTGTGCGCTCACAAGGGAGAAACCTCTGTCCTGTGGTAGTATGAATCTCTGGTCGTGGTGGAGTCGAAGTGTGGAGAAGATCGCACCGGGAACGAGTAATAATAATAGATATATGGCACAGCGACTGAGCGCCAGCATCTTGCGTGTCTGCCCTGACGCCATGTTTGTGTGTGTTGACGGTGAGGTGTGACAGGGCGCCTCTAGCGGTCAACCACAGGCACGCTCATTACCATGGATACAGATGGCACAGGATGGCACACGATGTTTTGTTTTGCCTTGTTTTATGTAAACTGTAGATTGGCGAGACCCAAATAAGAGATTGTTTCAGGGAAGATTTTACAGAAATAACGTTTTTCATCATTCTTATCCTTAATCTTTGAAAAATGTATATATCATGTAAAATGGTATGTTTATGAAATATTTAGTGAAACAGTGAAACTGACCTAACCTGATTCCAGTTTAACAATTTAATTTTTTTTTAACAATTTTAATAAAGTATAACATTACTGTAACAAGGAATCTTCTACAAAAATAAGGATCCACGTGTTTTGTTGTATATAAACAATTCAAGTATGTTATATATTATTTAAAAAGTTACATGTTTTATGTGCTCAATTTTATTGTTAAAAAAAAATCTAAAAAAATCTAAAATTATTATTTTGTAATTATAAAAATGTTGGGTTGTTGTTTTAACCTAATCTAATTTTGAGAAGTTATATTTTATTTAACACAATGGTTTGGTTTTTTCATATCTGACCCAACATTGGGTTAAAAGAACCCAGCGTTTATTTCAATAATATTGTATGATTAAAAAAACATAGAAAGATGAACTGTATAAGAAACTACACAAAGGAGCTGTTTGAGGACAAAAACCTGACAAATGTCTTGTAATTAATGCTGGGTAATGACTGAGCATGATTAATCGCATCTAAACTAAAAGTGTGTACATTTGTTAATTGTTTGTGTATGCATTATTGGCTACACATTATAGGCTACACATACATAAAAACAAAACTATGCATACAAAACAGGTGTGCATAATTAAAAAAAATCAATAGCCCGTTGTCAATTAATCCACATAATATTGGCTGAATTTACTTTCCAGACAGCATTAAGGGTCAAATTTGGAACAATTAAAGTTTAAATAATTATTATAATAATATAATAATCTATAATAATAGATCATATAAATATAAATTATAGTACAACAAAATATTGTTTAAATGTCACAATTTGGTACTCTTTGAATTAACTTATTTTTAATTATAATAATGATTAAGTTATTTAATTTAAATAATATAACAATAAAATTATATAAACTTCAAAAACATTTTATTGCATTTGTTTAGATATTCATGTAGTTAGATGTATAAACTACATAAATATTTTTATGAATTTATATATATATATATATATATACAGTATACATATATATATATAATTTATAATAAAAATGAAAACGTCATGGAAACACTTTTAAATATATATTTTTTTATTACATTATATTTATTTAGTCTGTCTATTTGTTTATTTTAATTCAATGTCTCACATCAAAAAAACGAGGTGCTATTCTATAAAACACAGAGCATTTAAATGAATGGATTCCAGAGCTCTTTGGAAAATGGCCAGTACCTAACCGTTAATTACTAAAACAAATAAGACGATAACGCCAAGACGTAATACAATAACAATCATCTGATCCTCTTCATCGTTCCTGTTTTGCAGAACCTTTCATCATAGACCGAGATTTGTCTTGGGTTCATTTGTACAGTACCCCATCTGCTGGTCAGAACTTGTAAAGGCATCATATTTTTGTAAACCTAAAATGTGCTACTTAAAACTATACATAATCACTAATCAGTCCTAAGTGATAGGCGCTTATTATTAAAGTTATACATGATATCTAGTTTTGTCTTTGACCTCCAGTAACAGCAGACACATGAGAGGCAGTGTTCTGTCAGCGCGCGAAAATCGATCATTGTCAGTTCAAATCTTTTTACAGTCTTTGCTTCAAATCAATCAGTGGCGGTTGGAGAGTCAGCTGCTCAACGGAACCTCGGCGACCGGGTTTACCGAAGGCTACTTAATTTCTGGTATTTATTTTATCTGTCCCACAACTAACAAGTAATATTCCATTACTTACAGCCTCTTGTCATATAGGTTGTAGCATGTATTGAATATCTTTAATGTTGATTTAGGCCTAATTTAAACAAACTTGTGTAACGTTAACAAACTTGCGTCGACAAGCTTCAGTCAAAAAAAGAGATTCAAAGACTCGTTTTTAAAATAAGTTTTAAATGACTCGACGACTGTCATTTCATAGGAATGACGAATAATAAGTGTGAGAATAATGTGTTGACAGAAATGTATAGTATATTTTAGCTATTATGTATTTCAGTTTCAGGTCACAAATGTCACACAGCAGTCTCGAGAACACAAAAGAGGGGTCCAGAGGAACAAAAATGAAAAGGTCCCAAGCCAAAATACGAGAGGTGAGGATCTTAGCAGGATTTGGGGAATTATCATGACCATCAGTCACATTGAACAATCAGATACTATTGACATATTTATCTTTTTTCAAGCTGAATTTTAACAAAGGCTCACAAATATACATGTAGGTTGAAAATGCACCATTTTCTGAGATATCTCCAGCAAAAAAGATGAAAGATTTCAGACCAGCTTCCGGAGACATGTCTTATGGGTTTGAAACTGCATTGGCAGGTAAGTATATATATATATATATATATACAACTGTCTTTATTGATTGTATGTGGTATTGTATAGCATATTATTATAACAGCTGGTTGAGTTACCTCATGATTTAAACACAACAATGTTTCACATCGATTGATGTAGGCATATTAAACTTGTGACGTAACTTAATGCATGTTTTTTTATTTTTTTTATTTTCATTTTAGAGGCTAGCCGAGAGGTCAGTCTACTGTTTTCCAAGTACTCAGAGGTCTTGAGGTAATTGAATGAATATGTATACCACCTCTGTGTCTCATCAGTAGTGTATCTACAAAGTTTTCTCTCAAACATTAATTTCACATGTTATCTTCTAAGGGAAAGAGCTGCTGTGGATGCATCACAGCTTAGAGAACTGGAAGATATTCTTACTGAAGCCAGGAGCTTGGAAGCTAATCTTAAAGAGAAGAAGGAACTCCTGAGACGATCTTTGGCTTTGATATCTGACAAACTACAAGAATAGGTTTAGTTCTTTTCAGTGGTGTTTTGTTATTTATTTATGTACACTTTACAAACATCACTCCATCAGACATTGTTAAGACATTGATTATACATGTGCATATTATTACTTCACAAGTTAATACTTTATCAAATTAGAACAAATATTTAGGAATTATATTGAAATAAAGCATTGTGTTGACATTCACAATCTGTAGTGACTTATAAAACAACTGCATTTATCTACAGGTATTTAATATATTTTAACAAATTCATTCTTTCATTTAAAGTGACTGACAAATTATATAATACAAGTTCAAGGGAGAAGAGAATAAGTAAGAGAAGGTTGTATTAAAACATCTGTACTTCAAAAGTGTCTCTCAGTGTCTATGATTGGAAGGTCCCGTGGAATCCATAAGGAATGTTTTTTGGTACTTCAGCGCGACCCAATTCTTCAAATGTCTTCGCATCCAGCACTAAAAGGAAGGTGCTCTTGTCCTAGAAGAACAATTGCCCATTAGTCCAGCCATATATTTTCTCTCATTTTTCAAAGGCTAACATGCAACTTTTACAAGCAGTTTCTTAAGGAACATAGCACATCGTACCTGATTAGGGGTGATGACAACAGACAGAATGACTCCATCATCCTCTTCTACAGCACCCGGTGAAGATACAAAGACTGGTTCTGACGGAAACATCCCTGTATGCTTCCACACCTGTTGTAGGTTGAAATATTACTTCAATTGAGTAACATAAACCCCTAATTTCACATACAATGCTTTAGCCTAGTCCTACATTCAAATGTAAGTCTGAGGGGATTCAACTGCAAGAAACCTGCACTGACAGATAGTAAAATATATTCTATATTGTATAGTCTTTGTTATGTTTCGAGATGCAGCAATGTTTTTTTAAGGCACATTTATAAAAATTACTTAAATGTCCTAACTGAGCTATGGCCTAATCCTGGCCTAAGCCCTGTCCATGAGACCAGATCTAAGAGTGTGTTCACATTTTGCAGTTTTGGAACTTTGCTGCGATGCTCGGTTAGTGTGGTTCATTTTTGCTGCTATACAAAAAAAGCAGACATTCAACTGTACTCTGTTGCTGCTAGACGGAAATATGAACACAACACAGTCCTAAAAACAAATGTGTATTGCATGCAGTTTGGGGTAAAAAGTAATATATTACATATTAAAAAAATCTTAATCTTTATCTAAAAAAAAAAACAGAACACATACTTTCACATTAGTTTCCTTAAAATGTAACTAACACATTAAGTTACATTTTTATATGACTTAATATTGTAATATATTACTATTAAAAGTAACTTTACCCAACACTGATTGAATTTATATATATATATTATATTTTAATATAACATTATAAATTATTATATCACATTATAAATATATTTATTTTATTTGTTTTACTACAACTGCAGACTGTAAGTTACTGACTACATCTGAATAAATAAGCATTATACTCCTAACTTACCTTCATTTGTTTGCCTTGAAGGTCCATTTTAATGAGAGAGTCTCCAACCAGGTGTCTGAAGCCACATCCGTAGAAGTAACGGTAGGGGTGTGAATTACACATTGAATAGTTGATGTGTGGGAATTCCAGACCTCCATATTCATGGAGATCCTCACCATGGAGATCTTCATATGTGCAAAACACCTGTGTGTAAAAACAAGGAAAATATTTAACTTTACATGATATTATATGAAGAACATTTAAGTTTCTTTACATAGCATGTAGATTAATTTTAAATTTAAAACGTTTTTACAAATATGCCAAAAAAACACAGCATAAGACCAACCTTGTTCTTGTCTGTCTTGATGGCTGTTGCAGTGCTGTTGAAGCATGTGATGAGATTTTCCCCATGGGGTGTGTCACTGTCCACGTTCAATGGCAGGACAAAACGGCGGGGAAAAACTCTGCACAATGTGTTATATACCTAGCCAAAAGAAGAAGACAAAAACAACAAGAAGTGTGTTAGAGAATAAGGGTGCATTTACATTTAGATTCAATATAGAATTGAAATGGTGAAGAAAGATTTTACCTCATCCAAAGCACTCCCAGACTTTTTAAGATTCTGAATTACATAGTTGTTAATTGCTAGGCCGTCATCAGAACTGCACATGTCCAAAATCAGAAAACCATTGTCTTCATAACAATTTATCTGGTGGAAGGTTGACAGTGGCTTTGTGTAATATTTAACAAGGCTCAGCTGTAACGGATACAATACAAAGAGATTATTTTATCAAATAAAACAACTTGAAAATATCATTATGTAACATAAAATATGCATTAATAGAAGTATTCACCTTTCCTGTGCGCTTACTGATCACATGGAAAACTGTGTTTCGTTTGGGGTCCCAGTAAACACCTTCCTTAATCCCCTTTCCACGCAGTTTCCCAGTCACAATCTTAAGAAGGTCCATTTTGATTGGCTGCTCGATGAACACCACATAGTTCTCTGACATGGCTGGAATAATAATGTAAAAGTTCAAGTTATTATGATTTTGAATAATCATTTGTTTACTACCAAATGTACGAAATATATGTTAAAAAGTGTGGTCAGTATTTTTGTTCAGCAAGGATGCGCTAATTTACATAAGCATAATAGACTTAAACTAAAAACATTTAAAAACTTAATAAAACAATTTGGTCACACTTTATTTTAAGGTACAATTCTCGCTATTAACAAACGATTAACTAAGGTAATTAGCTCAATAAACTACTATTTTGCTGCTTATTAAGAGTTAGTAAGGTCGTAGTTGGGTTTAGGTTTTGGGTATAATTAGGGATGTGGACTAAAGATCAAACTTTATAAATACTAATAAACAGCCAATATTTTATTAATAAGCAGGTAATAAGCCAGTAGTTAATAATAGGAATTGGTACTTAAACTAAAGTGTTAAAAAACAGTTTTTTATAAAATGTGTACAGTATATATACTTTGTAAAATCTGTATATACATGTATGAATTTACTAATTTAGCTTTTTTTTTATTGCCTATGAGTCAAAGATAAAAAGGGATATTCGGAAATAATAGGTTATATACTAAAAATCATCTTACAACAATAATGATTTAATGACAAATTAAAGGATTTTAATTTAATGTCATCAAATTCCTTTTTAATGTCACAGTGCAGCTTCAAAATACAAATTAATTGGCTTTTTATTTTCCACTGTGCTAGGGATTACTCATTTGTCATCATACATTTAATTATTCATTCATTCGTTCATTTTCCATCGACTTAGTGCCTTTATCCATCAGGGGTCGCCACAGCGGAATGAACCGCCAACTTATCCAGCATATGTTTTACGCAGCGGATGCCCTTCCAGCCGCAACCCAGTACTGGGAAACATCCATACACATACATTCACACACATACACTACAGCCAATTTAGCTTATTCAATTCACCTATAGCGCATGTCTTTAGACTGTGGGGGAAACCGGAGCACCCGGAGCAAACCCACGCGAACACTGGGAGAACATGCAAACGCCACACAGAAACGCCAACTGACCCAGCCGGGGCTCGAACCAGCGACCTTCTTGCTGTGAGGCGACAATGCTAACCACTGAGCCACCCCGCCGCCCTTACATTTAATCACTTAAATATAATAAAATGTAGCATGATCATTTAATCTTTTTTGCATTTTAACAAGTACAGGTCAAAATAAAGATGCCGTGTAAAACTGTTCTAGACTCATTTAGTATGCTTTATTTATAAAATAACCATAGTTATTTTAATCTGAGTGCCTGAGACTATGGGCACTGCTCACTTACCAAAGCTGTGATAGTAAGATGGTTTGGACTTGTCCTCTGATGGGATTGAGCACACAACTGACGCTCCTTCCAAGGTATCATTTGGGTTTTCCTTGTTTGGCGGCACCATTATTATGTTGTAGAAAGCACCTGAAAATAAGAGTAAAGAAAAATATAAAAATATTAACAAAAAGATTTATTAATGTTTTCAACAGCTGACAAACCTTTAACAGTGTAAGAGTTGCCCATGTTGTATGTCGTTCCATCAGGATCCACATGAGGGTGAGCTGTAGCCCCATTAACCGCAATAAATTTACTCCAGTCCACCTTAAAGCAATGAGTTTCGCACGTCAGTTTGTTCTCCGTATTTTTTGTACACTTAAAAAAAATCATAATCAGTAAGAACCTTTTCTTTTGTTTCAAGTGTTTCTGGATCTATTTTGTGCATGAAGTTGGTCTCTGTGCTCACATAGTAGTCTCCTTTATACTGAACAAAGCTCACATTTGCATTGTCGCTTAGCTCTGTGGAAGAAGAGTTAAGATAAGTTCACATGTGCAGACTATATTCAGACTGCTTAAATTAAAACCGAAGTCTTCACACTCACTCGGCAGCTCAAAGCGTGAGAGGAAGCGCTGGAAGAAGTTCTTGCACGGATCTGGCATTGCCACTGTGCCAAATTCAGACACTATTATGCGGTTACGCTCTAGGTTTTCCTTATAGGTATCACTGTTGAGGAAACGGCTCATGTAGGTCACCTTTCCATCCTCAATGTGGAACTGGTGCAAAAGTGCCATGCCATCAAACCAGTGGTTGAAACTTGAGGAGCAAACGGAACAACTCATTTACTTTCCTAACTCGACAACTCGATTTCAAAGGACTCTCAAAATGATACTCACCTGCTTCTCCCGATCTCAAACTTCCCAGGTCCGTTCCTGAGGAAATTGCCTTTGATCCAGCAGGGGACGATACCTGTAATGGTGGTCGTGATGGCCTCTGGGGTTTCATCTGCAGAACACACCAGCTTCTCAATGCTTGGCAGACCGTGAACATCGGTGAAGTGTTGATCTTTATTCTTTGGCCTGGTTTTCTTCCAGCCTGTGGGGCAAAAGAAAAGTTTCAGTTCTGAAGTTTTGTGGATTTACAGTTAGAATGGTGTCTTAACCTACCAGATTTGCTGCCGTTTAGGCGGTTCATAGAAGACATGCTGTTCTGCTTGTGGCTGCTCGCTGAACTGAAGAAACTTCCTTTGGAGACTTTCTTGTCTCCCAATGCTGCCTAGACCGTCTTATAAAGAGATTGCTTAGGGTCACATGCTGCTTATGCAATGTCAGATCACAGACCCCATCAATTGAAGAAGCGTTCTGGCTTAATTACAAATACCTTGGGAAGAGTGGTATGTTTAGATTCAGCCTAGGGATACAGTTAGTTACACCAACTGAAATACCTAATAATAATTTGTTTTGAGTGCTCAGAATAACACATAAATAGATACCTCAATCAAACTCCTGGTTTACTATACAAATACGCAGTATAGACAGATGGATATGGACTTATCAAGAGGTAATTATTACAAAGGTACACAGAATTGTGGCATGATTTTTAATTAGCATATTTAATTTAAAGAACATCCCGTGAAATCAATATGATTGGTCTTGGAAATTCCCAAGTCTGCAGCAAATGATGTAACTATCGTCTTTATAATCATAACTGTAGAAGGACAACAAAAATAATGGCTCAAAAAAATTTTCTGTTGTGGGAGAAATTTATTTAACTTAATTAAGTCTCTTTTATTTTCATTGTTTTGATCTGGTAATGGTTTTGCTGATCTGCAATGACCTTGAATATTAAGAAAGATGCCTTTAAATAAATTGCATTATTATTATTATTATTACTATTATAAATGTATTTAATTTACTGACCATAAAATCCAATAATAAAACCATTTTTACATTTTTTTGTTACTTTAATATGTATTTTAATGTTGTACATATCATGTCATAAAGGTCTTTATATACAATAAATCTGTTATATATATACACTGTATATATTCAATTTAAGTTTACTATTATTTCGTAATACTGTTTATCATTCAAAATCCTATTTTGTTATTTTTTTACCAGACATTGTATAAAACCAAAATGCTGACATTCTTAACTGAAATAATTATTTTAACACATTGATATTGAAATGACACTCTGAAAGTAATTTACAAGCATATCCTGCATATTGAGTGATATGATCATTAACATTGTTACCTAGTTCTCTAATTTGTTTTACAGACTTATGTGAAGAGAAACATTATTGTGGATCATATGTGGGATAAAACAAATATGCTTTCAAAGCAAAAAGTTAAAAACAGAGACCCTAAGGTAAATTGCAGTGTAATGTCAGGTCAACTCGTGTCTATTAAATTTTTTTTGTGAATAGCTTGATAATAAAAACAGTTCCGTGACTGTCCCATTTTAGATGAATCACTGTAACAGTACAATAAATGCATTATCTATGGGGTGAAAATATCTCAAATCTAAAAAAAAATCTGTTCATCTCATAAAAAATGTCAAAAAAGTTCAGACAGTGGCACAGAACCTGTCATAATTTAATCTCAAACTCATAAGAAAAAAGTATTAATAAACAAACTATTTACAGGCAGTTTTATTAACAGGCAATCCGGCCAATCATAACGCTGATATTCTGTGTCCCCGTCATTCGGTGTGGCTTTTTCCGACAAACAGAACAGCTAAACTTACCAGGCATAGTAGAAACATCCATGATTAACATGAAAAATGGTGAAAATGTGCTAGTATGGCTGGGCACAATCTAATTATATGGGAAACAATGGCATATATCCATCTATAATGATTTGCACATATTGTGCACTGCATCAAGACTTTTATGTTTGGGGTTCACATTTTTAGCTTTCTAGTATACTTGAATATATGCCATTGTTACCCATATAATAAGATTTTGATTTTGTTTTAATTTTTTTATTTAGACATTTTTGAAAACATCGTTATTATCCTTTCGTGTGTGTGTATACATATTGTCATTAGTACAGTATTTATTCAGAATGTAAAATAAGACAATGTACATTGATGTTAAATAAAGGTAGAGACCATAAAATCCTTAAAACTGAACTCAAAACATAATCTTTTGCATGCAGAATAGTTAACACATGCACAACAAGTCATTTTGCGTGCTCAAAACATGAGTCTGCCAGAAGGACCCATGATTATTTCATACTTATGGGTGTTACGCAAGTTAATCATATCTTAATCAGTCAAAACAAAGTTGTTTCCCAACGGTTTATATAAATGTTCTCTGTTAACTTGGGGTTTAACCCAGGTTTAACTATTAACTCTGGAGCCTCCACACATGAAAGTGTGACACTTGCAGTAAACAGCCAATCAAATGACACACGAGCGCAGCAAACAGCCAATTACAAGACACATGAGAGAGTCAGTTTGATTCAGTTCTCTTGAGAGTATCAGTGCAATTCACCTCTTTGATGAAGATTGAGATATCATTATCAGAATTATGACTTTAAACATACAATATGCTGAAATAAACACTGTTGATGCAGCCAAAGTTTGAGAAGGAAACTTGAAGAAAATATTATTATATCAATGTAAATCAATCGTTTATTTTGATTCACAAACAGCTCAAAAGAGAGTCATTTTAAAAGCTTTACATATTAAAGTTAATTTATTATTTATTTAATATAATAGCAAAACTTTTTTTACTCAAAATGCTTTAAGTCCATATTTTTTATAATTCTAGAATCGAGTTAAAAAAAAAGTTTAACCACTTCTCTAAAAAGGTTTAACCACGTCCCCTGAAAGCCTAAACACAGAAAAAAGACAAGCACCATGAAAATAGCAGTTTAGACTGCATGTTTACATTTGCCTACTAATATTACAATGCCTTTGTGAACACGCCCCCTTTGCTGCATGTTTCCAAAGGTGTTTAAACCGAAGGGTTTATTACATTATCAACCCAGATGTATTTGGTTGTAGTCCCCAAACAGCGTTGGCTGTATCTCTTTAAAAGTCAATTTCTTGCATTGAACTTTGTGCGTTGTAACCTAATAGATGTTTTTTATGCTCACACTTCGCATTAAATAAAGTTTAAAATGTGACATCGTAGTGGACTATAGTCTGTTAGCTATATATGGGATAGGAAAGTGGCATCAACTAATTTTTCATCCAAACTGAATGGAAGTTAGCAAAAGCTCATAAGCTGTTAACATGACTTCTTCATCCAGAGCCTGAGTTGACTCACATCATCTGACCTCTGAGTATATTCCAGAAAAACAGCATGTTCTCAAAGCACAAATATATAAAAGGGCAGGAATAAGTTTGAAAAATGTGTTGACCTTCGGAGCAAAAGCAGCATGTATTTAATTTATACGCCTGGGAATTTCCAAGTGACGTTAACAAAAGTAATGTTTATATCTTATTCCCCATGGGGCGTTTGGTGCTGTTACTGAATACATGAGCTTTCAAAGATGATAACAGTGCAGGGAGATGCGTAAAATATATCTGTCCCGGAGGACACATCCATGGTTATTAGAGACAGTGTGGCTCTTTTATATGCATGTATATTTAAAAAGCACATGAACATCAGGCTTACAACAGGAAAGCTCACCACCTTAAAGGACCTGAGTGGGACATCTCAAAATCCCTCACCAGTTAATCAATGAGCAGGATTGAGCAAAACAAGCCAGCATTGTTTCAATCCAATTAATTTTTCCATCACCATAACAGTAATGCCTCTCATTATGCTATCCAATGATTGTACACTCTTAAAAAAAAAAAAATCAGTGCCTTGATAAATATCACAGAAATAAATATGTGACCTTAATAGCATTTCAGAATACCACATAAGGGATTAAGTTTGAAAAGACAATCAATTTCTAAAGAGACAACAGTTACTTTTTGTCTAATTTGTTCACAAAAAGAAACTAGTATTTGGTTTACAAATGGGATTTGTTTAAACATGCTTAATATTTTTTTTGTAAAATTTCAATCATTATATTTGCAAATTGACAAATTATCAGTTTCAAGAATCACAAATATTACTTCTCAATTTATTACAGGTTACTTAAATATTAAAGATTTAGTTGTCGTAGCACCAAATATAGTTAATTGTTAGTCATGTTTTTATTACACTTGTATTTAGCTTAAGTAATTTTACTCAATATTTTTGTGTAGAAATGTTTTACCCCAAAAAATAAATTGTGTGTGTCATAGTTGACGTTTTCAGAGTATATAAACAACTGCAATCTGACATTTGATTTCTTTATGGTTTTATAAGAGTTTAAGGAATTTTCATTCATGGTTGTAGCTTAACTATGTTTTGCCAGCAAACCACGTTAGTTTTTCGTATATCTTATTCTGGATTATCATTAATAGACTACCCAATATACTACTTATACTGCAACTTATTTTGAGCTTATAACCTATAGGCAATTTTGGGTTACTTTAGATAACAGGTTTTGGTCCCTTTGTACTAGTTTATGTAGTGCAATACCTCACTGTAAAAACGGAAATCTAATTAAAATAAAAAGTTTTAGCAACCTTAGTTAACATTAATTATAACACATTAATAAATAAAATTTTCAATTTTAATAACGTGCTAGTTAACTGATGAATCTGTGCTAGCACGAACAGCCTAAAATGACACCAGAAGTGAACATTAAACTATAATCTTTCCTCTTTTTTTGTGACCGTAAAATGGAAAAACCATTCGCCCCAAAAAGAAACCAAATAAAAACTGCCTTTATTCTTGAGTGCACAATTCTACCCTTTTAAGGTTTAATCAGCATAAAAACCCAGATTTTGTTTTACACAAAATTTCCATTGCATTTTAAACAGGCACAAGTGCAGCCAGCCTCACAACCATGTCTGCGCATGATAACAGGACTAGCAAATCATTTCCCTCAGATTCCAAACTCACTTTAAGAATTTTGATTATTATTATTATGTAATGAAAGCTCAGTTCACAGCAAACTACTAAGCTATTTAAGACAAAAAAAAAAGGTAATAAATTGCACATCCAATAACAAATTGTCTTATATTATTGTCTTATATAATCGGTTACTCATTTGAGCAGAACAGGCATGCAAAGTGTTACGTTGAAATACTGTCAATATGACAATAACCCAGATGTTGTGTTCATAATTGACGGACTTATGAATATAGGTAATGTTCTATACCTGCTATATATTAAGCCATGCTTAAATGTCAGCGTCTCTACAACAATCACATTGGTGTGTATAAAATATCAGTTTAACATCAGTGAATCAACAAACAACACAATGTGCCGTCTACACCAGAAGTCATTTACCATAATTCTTCATTGTCCCTGATGTCAAGATATTTCATTATGACGAAAAAGACATTATACAATAAATATGGCCAAAACATTTATTACCTGATAATTTTACCTGTAAAAATGAGTTTTAACATTATAACCGTAGTGATTTTCAACGTCTTAAAGCCACAACATTAAGTTTTACCGCATCTGAAACACTGACTTTGCATCTTACGTAAAAGCTGAGTATGTTCTGACAGCATTTACAATTAATAACAACTGCAAATCGACACCATGTTGTCAAAAATTATATATTCATAGAAGTTACATATAATGTACAATAAGCTGCAAGTTTGATGGTGAAAGCAGATCCTGGTCTCAGTCCAGTCATTTACTCCACAAGAGGGCCACCGCTTTACAAATGCCCACGTCATGGTAGTTGAAGTAGCAGAGGCCGGCGAAGGTGACGGTGGACAGAATGAACAGGCCCGCGTTAGCCATCTTGATTTTAGCGTCTCCGTGAACGTAGTCTGTCACAATCTGGCCGAGACCCCTAACAAAAAAAAAAAACACAGGAGTATGCACTGCTGTACTTCTCAAACAATCATGTCACCATCATGGTTGATTAATCTGTTTTTAATTGGTTGAGGTTTTAAATATTTAAATTATGAATTTCAGCTCAAGTGTGTCCTGTATAATCATCTGAGACACACACACCCTTGGTTGGTTAGAAGCAAAATCAGGTGTTGAAGCATGTCTCTATATATAACGATTAAGTCACTGCAAACCCTATGAGAGGCTGTTCAAGGAACAGCACCAATGTGATATCTACTAAATTTACATTAAATATACTGCCATGTAAATAAAACATCTGACTGTAACCAATTTGAAACTGACACTAATAATTTTACAAACACACAGACACAAATCATAGACCTAATGATATTTATACTGTACACAAACTGCATATTCTATACCCCATTTTCAAAATACTTCATTCTGTGTGAGTTATGAGCCATTTTTCACATGGGGACATTTGGTCTCCAAAACATGAGACTGTACAGACAGACAGATTTTAACAATTCATTTAATTTTAATTTAATTCATTCAATTCATTTAACAATGTATTTAACAGAGATAGTCATGCATTTGAAAAACGTCCAAAAACATAGAAATAAAAATAGCATTATTAATTATCCGAATTCTGCTAAACTCTTTAGATTCATACTCAAACATAATCACAAGCCAGTCTGTTTTAGCTAACACTTTTCATCCAACTGAAATAATCATATAAAAGCAATAATAATTGGATATGTTCTAAAGATCCACCAATGCATCAACCGATAAATACAGAACTCATTTATTGTTAATATCTATTATTGAGAATCAAAAAAAATTAACAAATCTTTTTGAGATTCTTTTTTTCAGTTAAACACAAAATAAGATACTTTGAATAATGTTATAAATTGGTAATCATTGACTTCCATAGTAGGAAAAACAAATATAGATGTCAATCGTTACCGGTTTGCAAAATTTTTCTAAATAACTTAACATAAAAGAAAATAAAACTTTTGAGTTTTGTGACAAGTGAACGGTGAATAAATAATGACAAATTGAGTAATATGTTTTTTTGGTTTATGACTG
Source organism: Danio jaintianensis (assembly GCA_903798115.1). Classification (NCBI taxonomy): domain Eukaryota; kingdom Metazoa; phylum Chordata; class Actinopteri; order Cypriniformes; family Danionidae; genus Danio; species Danio jaintianensis. Next base: position 19,114,028 of record CAIGQV010019070.1, on the reverse strand, counting down.
ACACCAGCTACTCTGAAACACATTGCTGAAATAAAAGTTTTTATTTTAATTTCCTTTCAAAAGTGAGGAATTAATTATAATTAATTAAAAGAAGATATAAAAAGGTAGAACCAACAGACTATAGTTATGGGCAGTTCTCATTTGGAATAATCATCATAGGATCAGCTTAGAACTTTCATGACATTTATAAGTGCATCTCCAATAGAGTGGAGGAACTATGACGTCAATTTGTATGCAAAAACCCGGAAGCGAGTTAGTATTTTAGCAGTTCCGGTTTCCTTGTCCAAAAGTCAATGGTTTTTTTGAACGGGATTTCGATTAAATCGCTTAAATAAGGTTCGTGGCTACCACAAACTCAAGATACTTTCACGTTTTATTCTACGACATAAAACACATCAGTTACATCACACTCTCGAGCTGCACTGGTCTGGAACGCAGCCCACTTGCAATGGACATTTGGATGTGTTTCATAAATAGTATTTTATAGTTTGCAGTATTTTTCTAATTGGGAATTCATATTGTGTGTAGATAATGCCTTAACTTGTAAAGACAGGTTAATTTGTTGATCATTTAGTGCAGCCTGTCTCTTTCCTGCTCTCAGTAATGCAAACATGTGAATAAATGTGTAAAAATACATACATATTAACTGTCATTTTAACGTGATCAATTGATTTTTTTGTCGTTTCTTTCTTCATCTGAACACATTTAACTCTATATCATAACTGCAGTATTTACACTCCTCCTTAAAATTTATAGCATATGTGACTGTATGTGCTGCTTTTCGCTGTTCTTTGTGACAAAAAAAAGAATATTGAATGTTGTTCTCTATCCATGATGGAACTTGCAGGCATATAGACTTGTCCCTTACGCCTCATTTCTGTCGTCTATAACTAAGGTAAGCGGGCTGTATGCACGCGAGTGATACACATTTAAATATGTCTTATGATAATACTATGTAGGCACATTTATACATACAGTTTTAAAACTTTTACGACAACCGTAAAGCAAAACAAAAATGTATTTCCTACGTAAAGAGGCACATAGGTCTACACAGATGTGTTTTTGTGTATTTATTTGTTTATAATATATACAGGGTTCATACGGTCATGGAAAACCTGGAAAAATCATGGAATTTTGACATGGCATTTTCCAGGCCTGGAAAAGTTTTGGAAAAGTCATGGAAAACAGATATCTGTATACTTGAATATAGGTTAGTTGTCTTTACTTCTTTTCTGTCCTTGGCCAATCACATACTCTCACAATATTAGTGCGGTGTAAGCATTATCTAAATCAGTTTTACATAGTTATAATTATAAATTGAAACTAAATAGATTGTTGCGTGTTTTACGATATGCTGTAATAAATTTGGACATGCATTGTTTTTCTTTTATATGTATTGTATATGTATTGTATTGTATTATATTTACATTGTTTTATATGTAGACATTGCATGAAACATTAGGTCATGAAAATTTACTTGAAAGTCTTGGAAAAATCATGGAAAAGTCATGGAATTTTAGTAGTAAAAATGTGTATGAACCCTGGAGATAGCGTGGATTATAATATGATAAACCGAGAGATTAAATCTATGTCATGGACCATATTTCTAAATATAAGCTTTAAAAGTTGTCTGTAGCAGGGTGGTGGTGACGTCACAGGCGAACGCCCCGAAGGCACTGTAGTCCGTTTTTAGGCTAATGATAGCTTTTCAATTCTTGCGTTTGCATTTAAGATCCAAAAGTACTAAAAGATGTATTTTCGTGTGAGGATTATCCGGTTGGTCAAAACGTGTAAGTGTAATGAATAGTGTTTGAACACAAAGCTTATTATTAGCAATCTTCGAAAAGCCTATGGGAAAATCCTATGTGGATTTTATCGAGGGAACCAGTTTTATGCTAGCAGCCGATTAGCCTACAAGGTGACATCATAGTTCCTCCACTCTATATGTACGCATGTTACCCTAATGTAACCAACGGTTAAAATTAGAAGCGTGGCCTTGAGTGTTCATGCCTCCAGCGAGGATAAATCCTTACATAAAGTTTTACAGCCAGACAGGATTTCACTTTGCAGACACTGCCATTTTGTGTCAGAAACTATTTTATGGAATGGTGCTCAATTATACTCAAAATTAAATCTGAGCTATCAGTACTCAAAATGCAGCTATAATAAATATAATGTTGAATTAAAACTAGACCTGCCATATTTTCTAGAAAGTAAGTCACACCTGACTATTGACCTGTTGTTTTCGCCTGGTATTAAGATGCATTTATGTTAATCTGTTTAGAAGTGGACAACAATAAACACAGGTGTAAACAGGGTCTAGACTACAGGAAGTTGAAAACACTTTCTTATTTTAGACGCTCATGCAGTCACAAAAGACCAGATACTCTTAACCAACTAACCTAATTCTTATACATTATGGGAGATGTTGTGGGAAAAATCATACATACATATATATTTATATAAAATATACCACATATACAGATAGTCTTAGCTGTCCGAAATTGTAATTTGGTTTGAAGTAGAAAAAAAAGAACCCGTCCTTATTCTAACACAAACCCACACAGACTGAATTTTTGCTGCTATCAGAGCATAAACAAAAGCTACTTCCATTGTTCACAAAAAATACGTTATTATAGCTTGTGCAGACTGTGACAATTATTCCACATGATTATCGCTGACGTTTAAGGCTCGTGACTAAAAGGATGCAGCCAAAAAAACAGGCATAAAAGCATCATTTAAAAAAAATGCCTCTTCTTTTCGTTTTTGGTGCACTGCATTAAGACAATGGTCATCCAATGAGATTATCAATTTTGTTCATATGCCTCGAGTTGCTGAAGTTACAGTAAAACATGACTTGGTGGAGCACAAGCACAAAACGGTCTAGCCGAGCACACAAGAACTGCAGATCAAATAGGATTCGATGGCGAATTTAATTTCACTTAATTTTCTTTCAAAGCTTGCAACTTTTTCCCTTTAAACTTTTGATGCTTGTGTTCTGTACTAGATGTTTGTGTGCTATAGTAGAGGAGATAGTAAAAAGAGAGCAATTAAGGCAATAAATACAGAAGTGACTTTCTGAGTGTCAAAAGCATAAATATGTGCAGCGTCAACTTGTCTACCAGGGTATTTCTATTTTTTGTTAAGTCCCACCTATTGTCAAGGAGTTATTTTGCACATTCACTCAGCGAAAATTGATGGGCATAAATGGCAAAATACATCTCGAAAAAGGCTTGCGCAAAGCATGAGTGATAAATGTCCTGGTGTGCACAAGGCTTTAAAAAAAATAAAAAAAAGAATTAAATATTTACGGAAAAAAATCTTTCAAATTTCAGAAAATAAAGCTAGAGAAAAGAATAAAACATCATCAAGCAACTGTAACATTTAAAAATAAAAAATGTTTTACCAGTGACCATGTAGAGTAAGTGCAGCTGCTAAAGAGTAGTCAACTGCAGGGCTGGGGCAAAAATACGCAACGGGTGCCAGGCTCAGAAGAGCTATGCTCAGGATCCGCTCTCCTGTCCAGTGCATGGTTGCAGCTTTAGACCCAGAACCCGCTTGATAAAAACAAACAAATATATAAGAAATCAACATTTTCGTCAAAGCAATTTAGGTCTCTCTGCAGTCCAAGTCTCCAGCCATAATATTTATTAACAGGACATTATTACAGGACATGCGTTTCAGAGGCAATTTAATCATCCTGGACCACAACAGAAGGAACAAAATAGTTATTTAAACTGTCTGAAGCATATCCTGATGCACTGGCCTATACTGAAAAGGTTGTGCTTGAAAAAAATGCACTTTGGAGCTTTACTATATTTAGTCTGCAGCTCTGTTTTACAACCGTTTCATTCCCAACCATTCTGTCACAAGTGGTCATATCTTCTTCTGTACAAAAATGGACAGTTCAGACATTCAGTACTATTCAAAATGTATCCATCTCTTGTTATACTGCAGACGAACATGACTAATTTACTTTACTATCATGAAGAAAAGAGTTAGACATGTAATTGTTATGAAATGTAATAAGTTTCTAGTCCAAATTGACAGCACCGCCAATTATATAGTAGGCTGATAAAACATAAGGAAAGAAGACAAGAATCTTGGTCCTCAATTATGACATTGTCGATAATCAAATTTTTAAAATGTAAAACACATACCATAATTGGAAGGAGTAGCATGTATCCTTGCTGATATCAAGTATGAACAATCATGATCCTTCTGTACGGCCAAAGGTCTGATGAAAGAGGAAGGGCGAAATAACAGAGCTGTGGAAAGTAAGAGGAATTAAAATATATATAAGCAATACATGAGTAATTAAAACATAGAGAATTGTAATTTCAAGTACATGTAACGTTATAAATTCAATGTTAATATCTAACTAAGGAGGTCAGTTATGTTCATTCAATTCTTAGACAGCAATTAATTTAATAACACCACACATAATTTGATTAATTACATGAATATGACTTTTATTTACAACCTTGATAACAAATAAATGCAAAAACATGACATGCATTACATTAATATGACGTTATCCTAGTAAAAATCCACGTCACCTTACAAGATAGTTTTACAAACATGTTATACATGAATAATGTAAAAAAAAAAAAAGCCAAAAGACGCAATCATGAAAATGTGACAGGGTTAAGTTAGCATGCTAGCTAGCTACATAGTACGAGTACGCATGATGCGATTGACATGAAACGTTACTGGATAACGAATTCTTTTACTCACGACCTCGAGGCTATAAACAATTGTGATACAGGCTGAGCTGAAGGCAATAGCTAAATGAAAAACACAAACTTACGGCTGACACCTCTGTGACAGAGAGAACTTATCCGGACGAGAGCCGCCATGATTCTCACAACCAACCCAAGGTCACTGGAATCACCCGGATGGACAAACAAACACTTGCCGCTCTGATCAAATTAACCTTTTCGTTCATCAACAAACGAAACAAAGATTGTTTTTTTAACTGAGGGAAATACTAATAAATAACAGCTTTACGTTTTCTCTTATGTAAAATAAACGATTAAAATTCGTTTTTGGATTTATTGGTTGGATGTTGCCTAATAAATATAGGCCTAAAAAAGGCATATTCACAGATATTGCACATTTTAACTTTGCATATATTATCAAGCTTATTGTACTTGTTTATTTTCATATTTATACATGTAAACATTCTGTGAAAAAGAATAAGTAAATTATAGTTTTCATTAGATTAATGATTCCATTTATGTATTTGTATTTTTGGTTTATATGGAGTTTATAGTGTAAAGTATTTGTTTTATGTGTTATTACAAATATGCATTGCAGCAGATACACACACACACACACACACACACATACATACATACATACATACACACACACATATATATATATATATACATTTGAAGTCAGAATTATTAAACCCCCTGAATTATTAGCCCCCGTTTATGTTTTTCCCCAATTTCTGTTTAACAGAGAGAAGATTTTTTCAACACATTTCTAAACATAATAGTTTTAATAACTCATTTCTAATAACTGATTTATTTTATCTTTGCCATGATGACAGTAAATAATATTTTACTAGATATTTTTCAAGACACTTCTATACAGCTTAAAGTGACATTTAAAGGCTTAACTACGTTAATTAGGTTAACTAGGCAGGATAGGGTAATAAGGCAAGTTATTGTATAACAATGGTTTGTTCTGTAGACTATCAAGAAAAAAAATATTGCTTAAAGGGGCTAATAATTTTGACCTTAAAATGGTTTTAAAAAAATTAAAAACTGCTTTTATTCTAGCCGAAATAAAACAAATAAGACTTTCTCCAGAAGAAAAAATATTATCAGACATACTGTGAAAAGGGGCGACGCGGTGGCGCAGTGGGTAGCACAATCGCCTCACAGCAAGAAGGTCGCTGGTTCGAGCCTCGGCTGGGTCAGTTGGCATTTCTGTGTGGAGTTTGCATGTTCTCCCCGTGTTCGCGTGGGTTTCCTCCGGGTGCTCCGGTTTCCCCCACAAGTCCAAAGACATGCGGTACAGGTGAATTGGGTAAGCTAAATTGACCGTAGTGTATGTGTGTGAATGAGCGTGTATGGATGTTTCCCAGTGATGGGTTGTGGCTGGAAGGGCATCCGCTGCGTAAAACATATGCTGGATAAGTTGGCGGTTCATTCCGCTGTGGCGACCCCAGATTAATAAAGGGACTAAGCCGAAAAGAAAATGAATGAATGAATACTGTGAAAATTTCCTTGCTCCAAACATCATTTGGGAAATATTTAAAAACGAACAAAAAATTCAAAGGGGGTTTAATAATTCTGATTTCAACTGTATATTTTTCAGCCCATATATATATATATATATTCTCATTCATTAATTTTCCTTTGGCGTAGTCTCTTTATTCATCAGGGGTCACCACAGCGGGATGAACAGCATATGTTTTCCACAGCGGAAACACCCATACACACTCATTCACACACATACACTACGGCCAATTTAGTTTATTCAATTCACCTATAGCACATGTCTTTGGACTGTGGGGGAAACCGGAGCACCCGGGGGAAACCCACGCCAACACTGGGAGAACATGCTAACTCCACACAGAAATGGATATATATATAATACAATTATTAATTATATTATATTACAAATATTGAAAACAATTCAATTAATGAGAACAAGATGAAATTACAAAAATAAATCAAAATATGCTTTTTTTGACTATACAAATGAATAGCAACTTATATATTTAATAACCAGATACCAAATATAACCAAATACAGTATTTTATTTACCTGTATAAAACATTTTTGAACATACTCGTTATGCAATGGTTACACTGAAGAATAGATGTACATTATTAATACTGTTAATGATAAAATAATGTGTACAAGTACAGTACCAGAATATTCTAATATTTTTTTAAAAAAACATTATGACTAAAATATCAAGTCTCCGTTTTGAATAGTTTAGTTGCATTGTTACATGTTAGCAAGAGAATTCAAATAAATGGTTAATAGAAGCAAAAAAGCTCAATACCTTCTTACACTTACAAACAAAATGTATAAATATCAAATGCCAGCAACACCCCTCAACTAAATCTCCACAAGAGGGTCACGAGGATGTTTTACAATCCGTTTTCACAAATGGATTCATGGCAGTGGAAGAGGTGAAAGATTAATACCTTCTTACACTTACAAACAAAATGTATAAATATCAAATGCCAGCAACATCCCTCAACTAAATCTCCACAAGAGGGTCACGAGGATGTTTCACAATCCGTTTTCACAAATGGATTCATGGCAGTGGAAGAGGTGATTCACCATTTCAAGTCATACTTTCATAGTCTCTGATTGGTGTAATCAGTCAAAACCTAATAAAGAAACAGAACAAGAGGGTTACATTTTGAAATTACACAACTAAACATTCATCAAAACACCTTCTCTATATTATTAGACATACCATTATGTTTCATCTCCTACTTTACATCGTCATTTATTTTATCTGCAGCTCTAAGTGCAGATTTCATGGCGGTCTCGATCCAGCCATGGGGTCTGGCCGTATGTTCTCCAGCAAAATAAATCCTCCCCTCATTCTGGACCAGAGACACACTGTAGTCTCTCATCTGAAATGGAGTGAAGATAGCAAACGCACCGTGGCTGTACGGATCCATTCCCCACTTCTTCACAGCACCTCCAGTGCAGAGCTGGCGAATGTGTTCTCCGTGGATTTTGGCCAGGTCATTCAATACCACAGCCTTCAGCTCCTCTTCATCTAAAGTCTGTAGAAGTGTAGCGTCATCAGAAGTGGTGTAAGAAGCCAAAACAGCACCTCCTGTTATCCCGGGGAACTGATGGCTGGGGTAATAAATGAACCGGGACGGCAGATCTGTGATGCTTTTCCCTCCCTTGATGCCATCGTTGGTCTCCCAGAACTTTTGGCTGAAGCTTAGTACGACTTTAGTGGAGCTGGAATAGTGAACGGACCGCAGAGCCTCCATTTTATCAGCTGACAGTGGCGGGCTGAAGTCAAAGAAGAGAGTGGCTTTGGCTGTGGACGTTACTAAGACGTAATCACCTGTGATGTTGGTCATTTCGCCAAGGTTGCGCCAGTCTTGATACGAAACCGTCACGCCATCCTGCGTTTGGCTGATGGCCTGGACTTTGGAGTTCATCAGGATTGTGGCATTTAGCACACTGTAGAATGCATTCGGGAATGTTTCAAAGCCACCTAGAAATTCAAAATACCTAAAAAAGAGATTTGGTGTTAATCAATTGAATATGTTTAATGTCATTCAATATTTTTCTGAATATTTCTTTTTTTTATTGAAAGTTGGCGATGCATTATATATCGGTATTGGCTGATAAATGCTAATTTTTAATGTTATCGTTATTGGTCCAGTTCATTCATACATTCATTTTCCTTTGGCTTAGTCCCATATTTATCAGGGGTCACCACAGCGGAATGAACCGCCAACTATTCTAGCATATGTTTTACGCAGCGGATGCCCTTCCAGCCACAACCCAGTACTGGGAAACACCCATACACTCTCGCATTCACACACACTCATACACTAAGGCCAATTTAGTTTTTCCAATTCACTTATAGTGCATGTCTGGTGCAATTAAAAATAATTCATTTTTATTAGCTGCTGATGTGATAGTGATCGTGAAAAAAACGTGAACTTCTGAATTTGTAAATGATTTTTGGAAGAAAAAAGATTTTTATGTTTCCTTGCAGTTTTCTAGCAGTTAAGGTTTTAAAATGAAATCAGTTTTTTAACAGTATAATAACAATATAATTTAAATTTTTCTGCATATATATCGGTTATCAACTTCCAAATATTAAGAGTTATCGGTTATCAATCAAAATTTTTAAATCGGCCCGTAGTTAATATACAGCTTGGGTACATTAAACGTTTTTTTAAAATATTGAAAAAAAAAAAGACACAGTTGGCAAAAAAAGAAATAATAATAATGATGCCACATTATGTTAAATGAACAGTTTCCTCAAAATGGAAAATTCTGTCATCAATTAATCTCAGTTCAATTAAAACCAACCTGTTTGAGCTTCTTTGGAGCCACTTGAGGGAGAGTAAATAGTGAGTACATTTTCATTTTTGGGTGAACTATCCCTTTGATAAGAAATGTGTCTGAGCAGACAGTCCGCATATTAGAATGAGTTTTGAAGTATCATGTGACATAAAAGACTGAAGCTTTGATTTTATGCTATGTTTTTAAATACATTAAAATATAAAACAAAGCTATTTTAATTTATACTAATATTTCACAGTATCACCATGTTTTTGATCATATAAAGGCTGCATATTCTTAAAAACATTTTAAATCACAAAAGTTTGAACTGTGTATTCAACCCATGAGTTTGGACCAGCTGTAATATCTTACTGTTGATCGTCGCTTATATCAGACTGGATGTAGAGCATCTCGGTGAGCGCCGTGTAGTAGAAACTGTTCTCATTTAGGACATCACCAATCATCCGCAAAGCTCCTCTGCTCAAATTTGCCACGTTCACTAAATACTCCTGTTGCAGACAAAGAGACATCCAGACATTATTAATATTATTACTTTAAAATCATTTTGACAGCTAATTGACCATATGCATGGAACGTTCATAAGAACATCTGCAATACATGATAATGTTATTCACACTGTTAAAAACTTTTGACTAAAAGGTCATTCTATGGCACTATATGTGATGTTAATGTTACTTTGAAAACATTTTTTGGTCCTTCCTGGCAACTTCATATTTAAAACTGTAATAGGTCAGCTGGAAAATGGCAGGTGAAACATCACTTGTTGAATATATTCAGAATATATTCTGTTAAATAGTCACACCTAGATTTTATTTAGTTGTTAAAATGCAAAACAAAATAAAAAAGATGATCAACTCTAAACTGTGGTGTCCTGTCTCATAATTACATGAAACAGAAGTAGTAAATTAATGTAGACCTGAAGCAGATCTTGTAGGTGGCAAATACAGATTGACATCTTGGCAGTTGACAGATCAGCAGAAATAAACCAGGAAATAACCATGCATTCTCTTCATAAATGCAGACCAGTGCAAATGCCAAACAAACATGATTGCAGATATATTACCTTAACTGAGTATGAGTCGTAGGTGTTCAACATTTTCTCGCAGCCCATTTTGCGCAAATCATCTTGTAACTAAAAAGGAACAATAAGAAAAACAAGCTCGATTTCTCAAATTCCATGTGTGTCACAATACATTTGAATATTATTTACAATAACTCTTTATTGTTAAATATCAGTACTATTGATTTTCCATTAACAGGTGCATGATTTAATAAAATAGGTCATTTGTGTTTTTTCAGCATTTAATATTTAATATTATGTTTAATATTGAAAACATTAAGTATATTATATAGATGTACTGCCAGGTTCTGCGTATAAATACTCTAAATTATAATTGTTATTTGAAAGTTACCAGAAGTTTCCAAAATCAAACATCAACAAACAATTTTCTCAAAACATGCATATTAATGGAAATCCCTAGAAATGATAATTACTTTGGAGCGGTCTTTTAAAAGGATAATTCACACAAAAAAATGTAATTCTGTCATCCTTTACTCATCACTTGTTCCAAACTAATTAATTTTTTTCTTCTTTCTGTTCAACACAAAAGATATATTGGATAATGTTGAAAACCAGTAACCATTAACTTCCACCGTATGGCAGATTACGACATTCCTCAAAATATCTTATTTTGTATTTTACAGAAACACACATACACAAAACATTTTTTTTTAACGGGATTTAAAGGTTGAATTAAATTATCACAGAATTTTCTTTTTTGATTGAACTGTCCACCTTTTCCCCCAGTGGTGTATATAACTCGATTCAAAAATATTTGAAAATACATATCTTTTTGTAAAAACATAAATGTTTTCACTCACCTTGCTGAGTGCTATGTTAAACAGCTGACTGGCACTTTTCCCCCTCTCCTGGTCATATACCGGATAGTCCAGAACATCCGGGTTCTGCCTTACGGTGTAGGTTTTATGACGCTCTCCATTTACATAATAGTACGTGTTTGGGTCTTCCTGTACAAATTTCCCAAGCTTCAAGCCCAGCTTTTGTACCACAGCCAAGAGAATCCTTAAAAGTGAAATAAATAATCCTTAAAACAGGCTGATCGAAATGTGGCCTGTAGCTCCACCTTCTGACCAACAGTTTTGACAGTTTTCAAAAAAAGACTTTTTATTTTTACTCTGGCTGTGATATAGTTTTAGTTTACTGTTACTGTTCTGTTTTAGTTTACTGTTACTGTTCTGCTAAGAGGCCTGACGTGAATGAGAAATATGATGATTTGACTAAAAAACAACTTACTTGTGGAAGCTTGGGATCCTCATGGCACCGAGTTCTGCATACCAGCCTTCTCTTCCATTCCTGAATGTCTGAATTCTTCCTCCTATTCGCTCACTTGCCTCAATAATTGTCACCTATATAAGAATAAAAGAAAACATAATAGGCTTAATCAATAATCAAATTGAGAATACATTACATAAAAAGTCTATAACATTTTAATATTATGGTTTTAATATAATAATTATTATTATAATAACTATTTAAATTAAACATAAAGCGCAGGTGATTCTTCAATGAAAAATAGGTAGAGCCCCAGGGAAATCCTGTACATTCCAACAGTTGTTCCACGTCACAGCAGTTGTAATCTTGTTTGCTTGCCAGTTTCTCTTTTATTCAATTCAGAATATTTCCCGAAGTTCTCTGAGTGTGGAAAGTCCAGATCATGAGATCTGAATCACAATTTTTGAACTAGTTGCATCAACATACATAGAATGAATCTCATGTGGAAGTGGTCAAATGATCAGACCAATCCATCCACTTTGCACGTACAAGTAGAGTTAAGCAATCAGTAAAGTTTAGAGATTTACCCATAACATTATAGGACATAATCATCTTTAGTATGTTTCTAATTATCTTGTGACTGACATAGACAATATTTGCTCAGTGCTGACTGATTATTATTTATATTTTCACAGTACCTTATGTCCTGCATCCTCCAGAAACTTGGCCGCAGTGAGTCCAGCAGCACCTGCTCCAACAATTAGTACATGTTTAGGGGTTTTAGTTGGAGAAAGACCTTGTTCTGTTATCTTCAGAAGGTAATCATAATCAGAGTCTTGTAAGCATTTGGAAAGAGGATCATTCCCAGTTCCTCCAGCATGGTAGATGGAAACCAAGACCAGTGCCAACACTGCAGATACTGACAAACACAGACATCACAGTGCAAATCCGATTAAAAGATATGATATAATGATATAATAACATTTAAAATTTTAAATAATGCTTGGAATTTTTGACATCTCTGTTGGAACGTAGCCAATATTTGTTTCTAAACTGGCATTAAACGTCCAGTCGACTAGTTCTGTTTTCCAGAAAATCCTAATTTCCCATTTACTCAATACAGGAAGATTTCTCCACATGATTGGGGTTTCGGTTTAGTTTCTTTGACAACTCGTTTGCTTGAGTGTTTAGACCTCAGCAGTTGATTTAGACAAAGGATTTTAAGTAATCAAAAGGCGTATTCGTCCAATACTCACGGTATTTACACGGGGTAAAGTTCTTAAACATTTTGAGGTGAGCGCGCCTGAAGCCGGAGCGCCTTGCGTGCGTTCTCTTGCGTAAAGTGGAAAGTGAAACCTATGGAAGAACAACATTAGGAAAAATCTTGGCAGCATAATATATGTATTTGCTTAAAACTGACACATCACTATAGCAGAATAAAATAACAATAGGCTAATAATAATATAATTTAAATCAACATATCAAATAGCTTAAATAAAATAAAAAAAACACTACATAGAGCGAAAATATTCAACTAAAACTTACTTTCATAATGAATAATAAAAGTTCAAAGTAGTCCAATGTTTTAATAAATCGCTATATAGCTATTATCTGTTAGATCTAAGAGTGTAAAGTTTAAATGAGTGAAGAGACTGAGACGGATAAGGTGTCTGGCAAGAATATTCTTCCCTACAAATGTGTCTAAAGTCTCTCTCAGGATAATGAATCATGTGTGGGCTCCTCTAATTCTGCAAGAAATATTTTCCCACACAGACTCAAGATTCAACCATACTGAACAAATTAGATTAGTGAGCTTTAGTATTCATTAACATACCTAATTTTCGCCAGAATCAATCATTTCTAACCATATGAGTTTATCCTTTTGGCTATCAGTGGGTAAGCCACTCAATTTTGTTGAATAACATTCAGATTTAAATCAGATTTACTTGTTTCTGCCTCTTTAATTTTTTTCTAATTTGTATGTATCTACTGGATAGGCGAGTAAAATGACTTCTTTACTTACCAGAGGATCCCGTCACTCACTCTGATCGGTCTGCCCATTCTGCGCCGGTTTTATAGGCAGAGATGGAAATCGAAAGAAAACGCAGCGAAACTTTCCGTAGTTAAAAAAAAACACCTTTTTACATCGCAGACCAACGGAATACGGTTGTGTTAAGTTATACACAGTCATTTTTATTCATGGTCACAAAACATTTAGTACTTTTAGACTCATTCCTTGCATAAGATCAAAAGGATAATCATGGTCTAGAACGGTGATCCTATTCTTCTTGCATATCACGAGACTAAAAGCAAGGTAGGAGCCTATGTGAACATGTCACATCCAGTCCGATTCATGAATGAGAAGCTAATTACGTGTACTGAAAAGTGTGTAGGGTATATACTCAGAAGTATATAATTCTACTACAGAATAAAGATTGTGTCAACTGTTATTTAAAAAAAAAAAAATTATTGTTGAGTACTCTACAAATGTACCTATTTATTTTCTTTCAAGGGGTGAAAATATGTATTGTCTTGTTGAAATCCCACAACTAGCTTATAAACCTTATAGGAGCACAGAGAAATTATATATAGTAGCTAAAAAAAAGTTTTTTCCCCCACTTGATTGATTACTGATAAAAACAATTGACATCCAATTAGACTTTATTCTGTTTTAAAGAGCATGCACAAGCATTTAAAGTTCCAAATTACAAAATTTGGAAAATTCTGAGGCACTTAAACAGAATGTTATTGTGTGTTTGGTGTGGATGGGACGTTTCCGTTACCCTGCAGACATGCACCGTGGTCTATGGAGTTTCTTTTTTTTTTTTTTTTTTTTATGCAGGTTTTTTGCAGGCGCAGGCACTATCAGACAGATGTGGCTTGGTCCTCGGCCCTATCAGAAAGGATCTGTCTGTCTGCCCTGCTTTTATCAGGCAGACAACATACAGGTGCAAGCATTGTCACATGATGCAAGATCTCCAAACAAAATTATATGACTCAAACAATATCAAATTAATATTTATTGATAATGCTGTAAGAAGAGAAAAAAATAATACAGTATAAATCAATGCACATGTTCATGTCTGCTGTTTTTAATAGCCATGAGAGTATATTAACTAGCGGTGAAGTTTTGCCATAAACAAACCTAGACCTACACATAATAAAACTCATCACAGGCTTATAAATAGGTGTAAATCATCAAATGTGTACACCATTTCAGAAGTTTTAAATAACTAACTAATCATCAAATGTTTTTAAAAAAACAAGCAAATTATTTAACTAGAACTGAACAGCTTTTCAATGAGTGAATCCTCCTTTGTAGTTGGAAGAGGGAGCCTGCTTAATCAAACACCTCATATACAATCACAATTCAACTTTTTATTGTCTTCTGGGCTCCTTCATTCTGACGGTTGCCCTTCTGTGACAGAACGAACTCGGGCTGAAATCAGATACACACAACTAAACCGAAAGTGGACCTACCATGTGTTAAGCAGCTTTGAGTCAAGACGGGCCAATTGTGGCCCATTATCTCTTCACTGATGCCTCTGTATCCAGACTCGGCCCAAAAGTGCTTGCTATCTGGGTCCACTCTAATCCCATGAAGGCTGGGAACACATGGCCATTGAGAGTTTAAATGAAAAATAACATGAAGAAACAACAACCAAAAAATGTTACTTCTTGATAATGATTTAATGTAAAGTAGCTATGTATTTAACTTCATTCTTAAAAGCGGTAGGGCTATTTGTACATTCATCTGCTTGGGTGTAGCTAATGTTATGAGGCATGGAATTTAGTCTTATAAACTTATTATTTACGTTAAACTATTTAATGCAGGGGTGTCAAACTCAGTTCCTGGAGGGCCACAGCCCTGCATAGTTTAGTTTCAACCCTGCTTCAACACACTTATCTGCAGGTTTCAAAGAAGCCTGAAGGACTCAAAATAGTTTGATCAGGTGTGTTTAATTCAGGTTAAAGCTAAACTGTGCAGAGCTGGGACCCTCCAGGAGTTCAACACTAGTGATTTAATGGGAGGAATTGTTAATAAGAAACCTTGTGTAAACTTGCCTTGTGTTTCTGCTTGCCTGGAAATAGAATATTTTAACAAACTCTATAATGAATCTGACATTTATATTATTGACACAAGTTTAAATCACATATGCAAGTTTAAACTGTATATGGCTGGTTTCATGTATAGGATTTAGTTTTTAACGTATATGGGGAAGTGGGCTATAGCTGTCAGTGTTCAACAAGTTAACTTTTAGTAGTCTGAATCAGTTCATGTACTATGATGTAACAGTGTAATATATAATGTAACACTATATTATCTCTTTGGTTCTTTGATTTCTTTAAATATATTGTGTGTGCTTACTGACAGTAATCCATTCTTTAATTTAATCTTTCCACTGTATGAGTAGCCTACAGTGTGTTTGTGTGGACCCCCGAAATAGCAGTGGCCATCCCCTGGCCACCCCATGTATAAAAAGGGGTAGCATATATTGTCAGCTACAAATATCTATCAGGGTAAACTACCACCTTCATTTTTTATTTAATTTGTTTTATATTTATTTGTTTATTGTTTATTAGAGTGGTAGTTTATTCCGACTGACATTTAAAGCTGACTAAATGTGCTACCCCTGTTTCTACACCCTTATCTAAGGTGGTAGTTCATTCTGATAGACATTTGAAGCTGACAAGATGTGCTACCCCTATTTTCTCGATGAAACATGACAGATCGAGCTACCAGTAACACATTCTGAGGAGGTAGCACAGATCGTCAGAACACCGTCACTGATTACAGAGCCGACTTTACTGGCAAAATGACATTCAGCCCTATCCAGCCTACCTGATTCATTAAAATATTTCAATTCAAATGACAAAAAGGTGTACATGTAAATGTGGATGTTATGGCTGAGCCTGTTTCTGAGGGCACAACATGCCAATCCATGTTGGGTTCCTGAAACGGCTAAACGTAAATCCTCATGTTCTCATGCCCCCCGCTTTTTTTCTTAATGGTTGCGGAGATATTTACATAATTTTTTCTGCACACACTTTAATTTAATTTTTTTCATTCATTCATTTTCTTTCGGCTTAGTCCCTTTAGTCATCAGGCGTCGCCATAGCAGAATGAATCGCCAACTTATCCAGCATATGTTTTATGCAGTGGATGCCCTTCCAGCTGCAACCCTGTACTGGGAAACATCCATACACTCTCATTCACACACATACACTATGGCCAGTTTAGTTTATTCAATTCACCTATAGCGCATGTCTTTGGATTGTGGGGGAAACCGGAGCACCCGGAGGAAACCCACGCGGACACGGGGAGAACATGCAAACTCCACACATAAATGCCAACTGACCCAGCCAAAGCTCGAACCAGCGACCTTCTTGCTGTGAGGTGACAGTGCTATCCACTGAGCCACTGTGTCGCCCTTTTTGTTGATTTTTTTATTTATAAAAATAAGTTAATTTAAATAATAGAAGGTTTTTGTAGCTGAACTTATCATCAGACATAACTTAGTGGTCTTTAAAAAAAAAAGCCCAACAACAACAAAAACCCCTGTTGTATTTAATGGCAGGTTAGTCAATCTGTCTTACAGACATGCTAATCAGCTGTTTTACTTCCTTGTTCAGACTGTCAAAATACCTGCAGTTTCATTATCTTTGTTTCCTGATTTAGTTTTTTTTTTATTCTTCTATGTTTTAGTATACTTCATGTCACATTTGGTTTATTGTATTTTTGTTCTAAGATTAATAGATACAGTTCTTCATATAAAAGATATCTGTGACACTTATGCCCAATATATGTGATTATGGTAATTATGGTAATACAAAATATTTTTTTTATGAGGAGCTGTATTGTTTATCTGCATCTTCATTTTCAAGGAAGTAGTTTAAGGAAACATTATGAATAAAAATAGTAGGTGTCTAGATTTCATGGGGAATGCCAATGGAAATCTTTTAACTTCAAAGGGACATTTCACCCAGAAATTAAATTTTACACATCATTTACTCACACTTAAGTGTTTCTAAACCTTTTTGATTTTCTCTCTTATGTTGAACTTAAAACAAGAAATTCTAAAGAATGTTGGAAA
>CAIGQV010019070.1:19067308-19091596 GCA_903798115.1 Danio jaintianensis | reverse complement strand
GGTTTTTCCAATTGTCCCAGAATTGATTTGAGTTAATTGAGTTCTCTTTTGTTGTCAGTTGTTTTTGGGTATATTGTGCTTTTTTGGTTCTGAGTGTTTGTTTGTATTGTTTTAGTGTTTGACAGTAAAGAAGCCGAATCTCTGCATTATTTGGATCTCTGTGTTTCTTATTTGATATGTTTCTGAGGTGTTTCCTGATCGATAGACATTCTTGATCAAACCAATTTTTGTCATTTTTGGGTACATTATTTTGTCTGGTTTTTACTTTTAATTTGGATTGTTTAGCTGTTCTTTCGAATATATTGTTTATGTCTTTTACCGCCATATTAACTCCTTGTTTGGTGTGAGCATAGGCGTTAACCAGGAAGTTATCTAGGAGTTCTTGAGTTTTTGGGCTATTTACTGCATTCTGGTAGTCTTCTGCACTGTTCTCAGCCCATCTGTATGGTTTTCTGATGTTATATAGTTTATTGGGCTGTGTGCAGGTGTTTGTTATTGTCTTTTTGAGGTATACAGTAATTTGGCTGTGGTCAGAAAGTGGGGTAAGTTCTCTAACAGTGAATGCTCTGAGAGATGAAGGGTCTATATCTGTTGTCATATAATCTACTGTGCTATTGCCAAGAGGTGAGCAGAATATGAATCTCCCGAGTGTGTCCCCTCTAATCCTACTGTTGACAATGTACAGTCCCAGACTCCTGCAGATCTGCAGGAGCTCTTTTCCACTTTTGTTGACTATATGATCGTGGATCGTGGACTAAGCAAAAAAACCTAAACCAATATTACATTTCAGAATGTGACAGGAGTACAATTCAGCCTTTAGTCACTAGGGCAGTTAATTTAAGTCATTGACAAATGTATAATTATTGTACATTGTGAAAAAACTGGTAAAATTCATTCATTCATTTTCTTTTCGGCTTAGTCCCTTTATTAATTAGGGGTCGCCACAGCGGAATGAACCGCCAACTTATCCAGCATATGATTTATGCAGCGGATGCCCTTCCAGCTGCAACCCATCACTGGGAAACATTCATACACACTCATTCACACACATACACGGACAATTTAGCTTACCCAATTCACCTATAGCACATGTCTTTGGACTGTGGGGGAAACCGGAGCACCCGGAGGAAACCCACGCGAACACGAGGAGAACATGCAAACTCCACACAGAAACGCCAGCTGACCCAGCCGAGGCTCGAACCAGTGACCTTCTTGCTGTGAGGCGATCGTGCTACCCACTGCGCCACCGCGCCGCCCCAACTGGTAAAATTAATTACAAAATTGATCTTAGCAATTCTTAAGTGGCATAAGCTATTCAATTGTTAAGTAACAGCTGTATTTTGAGATATGATGGAAATTACATATGTTCATTGCAGGTGGGAAAAAATGTGAAATATTAACAATTTCTTAAGTTTGTCCTCTTACAGACCTTAAAACTAGATATATTATTTTAACTTGTGAGACTGTGTTAGGTGACTTTTGAACAAGTTTTTTTCTCATCAACTTCACGTGTGTCTGTGTGGGAGAAATTATTTGTCTATTCTGAAACATTATTCAAAATGTTTATTTTCAGATGGGTTTCCTTGAAAGTATTATTTGAAGAACCTCATGAGACTTTTATTGTGAAATACATTTTGAGACTTTTATTGTAAAATAACCTGCGTATGTAGTGCAGGAAGTTAATACGTTCTGTTTGTTGTTTTGGTGCCACGTTCACGTCTCTCACTACATTTCAAAATATATAGAATAAGCGAAAGGTCAGTTCACACCTTATTCTTTTTAAAAACACTATTTTGCTTGGTCGTGACAATTTTATGGCTAAACGTTTAACTAAATGAACCTTTCGACGTAACTGAATGGTTCTTGGCCAGCAGGAAAACGTTAGAGGAAGTGATGCTAATGGCAGTAAAGCTCCTAACAGTTATATTTATAGGACAAATCATCCATAGTCTAATGTTTATTTTAAAACACTATTTTAAGTTTTTGTCTTGACAAAACTGTGAATTAACCAATAAGATCAGCCTGTGGTTAAATTCAAAGGCACTACTTATTGTAATGCTTGTACAGGTTATGTTATATATACTTCTGTGTTTAATGCTTTGTTTAAACCTTTCTTTCAGGGTTTAACCATGTCGAAGGTTTCATTAGGTAAAGTTCTACTGCGAAATGTCATCAGACACACAGATGCACATAACAAGGTATGTGACAATTTAAATACAATATTTCATAATAATGTAATCAGAAAAAAGCCATCTGATTCAACTTGAAACTGCAGATTCAAGAGGAGTCTGAGATGTGGAAGTTGAGGGATCTCAAACGACATGCCTCGTCCACTAATTTCCCAACCCACAGGTGGATCACATGCAGCACAACATTTCTTTTTTTTTTGTGTGCTCACAATGTGTTTTTCTCAGTAATAATAATGTGTAAGGGTCATTTAGGGGCCGCATGCACTGTGACCGCTATTTGGATGACTCAGAAGGGTCAACGAGAGACCGGCTGGGTGAACGGAGAGGTGATGTATCTGAGAGAGATGAGAGGGAAGCACGATACTGGACACGCAAACTGTATGAGTTTGAAGCCAGTGATCCTGACAGGTAGTGCTGGTTGGTTTTGTGCTCGTCGTGTTTTAACTGTTTTGTATGTTTTAAACATTGTAACAAAAGGCAAGAACTATGTTCTATTTTCTCAGGTGGGGCCACAGTGGTTTTAAGGAGCTTTATCCAGAGGAATTTCATACAAACAGGTAAGAAGAAGCTCTTCTGCCACCCTCCGATGAATATTTAGCATATTGTTGTGGGTTTTAAGCAAGGTTGGGGAAAGTTTGTGGTGTTTAACAGCCAAAATGAACATTTATGGATTGAGGTGAAGTTGGTTTTATATTCGCACATTCGTTCAGTGACATGCTCCCTATATTGTTTACAATGGTACTTTGGAATATTCGGTCTGAAATGACATGGAAGTATGACTTCAAAACAACATTAGCACTATTTATTTGACTGTGAACAACGTTGTACTTTGATATTCATTGGCTCATAATATGATTTCACTATTTAGAATTTGCAAAGAAAACTTTTCTGAAATTATATTATTAAGGAGAAAGTCAGAATGTGCGAATATAAAACCAACTTTACCGCAATCGTTTATGGATGTTTGCATTAACAATTCTTAACTGAAACAAACTTTTACCCCCATCAGATGATTCTTCAACTTAACATGAGGTTTATCTCCTTACATTGACATTATTGTTGATAATTTTACAAAAAAGATTTACATACATTTAAAAATATTTTTTTCTTTTACAAATATGTGACTATGTACATTTTAAATGCTATGCAGTGTAACCATCATTACCAATCTTGTTAATAGACAAGTCCCTATTACATTTTACATAAGCTCCTGTTTAATTTTACTGTTTACTTAAGTCACATTGTTTTATTCTTAAAATAAACAATTAAAAAGGATATATTATTTTTATTTATGGTTTAATTTTAAGTCATTTATTTAATACGTTTTATGCAGAAAAACCTCTGCCACCATCATATAGTTTTTTAACAAAACAAAATTATATAACCATTACTGTAAAAATGTTGTATTAACAGAAATAATATATACATTTTTTTATCATGTTCTATATACATTACTCAGTACATATAAATTATGCAGTACAACTATAATGAGTATAGTAATGGCTCAAAAAATTTGCCATAATTGCAAAACATGTAAATACAAAGGTTAAAGGCCCTGTTTTCATTTTTATTAAATTAATTAAATAATTTAACATAGATAGATAGAACAAAATTATTTTAAATATTCTAGCAGAATAATTTGGTTTGTTTAACACTATATTTATTCTTTTTTTTTCCAGAGAGAAAGCTTGCAGCGACAGTAAACATAGAAAGAAAAAACACAAGAACAAACTGAACGCTGACTTGGAGAAATCTTCCAAGAAGTCGTCTAAGAAGAAGAAAAGGAAGAAAGAGAAGAAGAAGAGGAAGACAGAAGCGCCAGGCTCAGAGACCTGCAGTGATGCAGAGGAGACCGCAAGGAGGAACCAGAGGAGGAAGGGAGGTAAAAGCAAACACAAGAAAAAAGAGCACAAAGACAGAACAGAAGACAGCAGCACAGAAGACAGCCGTTCAGACACGAGGCCAAGAACTCACAGGAAGAGAGACTGTCCTGAAACAGACACACTGACTGAGCCTCAAAGGAAAAAGAGGAAAAACTGGAAAGTAGCGAACGAGGAGAGATCAGAGGAGAGCTCTGATGCTTGATCTTTCAGCTCGACTACACTCAGCTTTTTAAAAATATGCATCATGTCATTTTTGCAGATTCTTGGTTATGCATTTGGAGTCAATATATCTGTGTTTATACCTCATTGAAGGCTTTTTTTCACCATGTTGACATCCAGGAGAATTTGTCTGATTTTATGAGGTCGTTTTTTTTATATTTGAAATTTTTTTGAGCATTTCTTATTATGCTTGTTGTCAGACTGAACCGTTTTAAATATCACAGAAAAACTCAGGGAATTTCTGCAATGTGTCAAAGATTTTTAGATATATTCTTGTAATCTGTCATACTTTTACACTCAAACCTGCCAGTCACGATAATACAATGTAGTTTTGTTCTCCAAACAGCATTTGTGTTTGTTAAAGGGACAGTTCACCTAGAAATTTAAATTTGCTGTTAAAGACACCAGCAGAACATTATGGAAGAGTTTTAGTTGAACCTTTGGTTCTTTGTGATTCGGAATATGCAAGTCAGCAGCTAGTAGCACATTAGGAGTCATAAAAACATTATCAAGCTAAACTAAATTAATACCGAATGCTCCTGATGATACATTGAGGTCTTATGAAGAAAAACACAAGACTTACATTATTATCTTAAATTATTTCGCTTCTATATGATTGTTCATTTCAAAGCACTGTGTATTTAATAAATCACCAAGGACAACAGTTTCAGCTAAACATCTTTTAATGTTCTACTGATGTAAATTAACAGCATATTTGCTTTTTGTTTTGGCAAAACTATCTCTTAGCAGTACACTTGAATAGTCATCATACTGCAGTTGCCCGTAAGGTGGCGCTGTTGCATTGCATCAGACCATCATTTCAAAGCAAGTCAAAGCGGCTAGCTTGTCTTTTAGCGACCTGTTTTTGTCCATTCACTTGTAAACACCTACAGTAAATGGTATTTTTTCTACTGTTTACTTCCATTTACTGATAATGGCTACTTCCCCTTGCTAATGTGTTCCCGCTTTCACTCATTCATTTGCACTAAAGTACCAAAGGTCAAGCACCCATCATCACGTACATGCAATCATGTCGTTACGTCAGCTCACTTCGAAAAGTAACGTTTTCTTAGTAGCCAGGAGAGTTAACTTGTTTGTCAGTTTTCACGTGAGTTGTGCTAGCGGTTTGACCGCTCATTATCCTCCTGATCTTCCTCTGTAAACACTGGGAGCTCGGCGTAAAGAACATTGCGTCTCGAGGTAATGATTACTGCCCTTTTCTGACAGCCTGGCACGACGACCCAAAACAACTCTGATAATTATCAAACACTTTCAAGCTGCCGGGTTTTGTAATGAAATCAAATTAAACGCGACCGGCCGAGATTGAGTTGTTTTGTGTTCGGTAACGACACACGGTCATTAACACACGGGGCCCGGAGGAACACGCCGTTCAGACCCTGATCAGCGGAGGCGAATTTCAGGCTCATCCGTTAAAGGTTGTGCCCTTTTGCTCCCTTTGTTACATTGTGATGTTTCACAATGTGTTCTCTTTTTTGGTCAATATAGTGCCCCTTTAATGTCACCAAACCTTTTAGTTTTTGTATGCTACGTTAAGTATTAGTATTAATTTAAAAATATAAAACGTAGTTTCAAACTGAAGCTGTTTAACATACATTGTGTTGTTTTTCCTAAAGTTTCATAGCTTGATTGGTTGAGACATTTGAAAATAGGAAAGATTGTCATGATGTTCTGGAAAATATGAGTAAAGCAGTTGAAAATCTATACCAATGAATAATAGGCTAATAATGTTTTATTTCTGTACTTTTTTTATGACCCAAGGTTGTTTTACAGCAGATGAGCGCACAAAGAAACTAATTTCTAACTAAACACAGGCATATTATTTTGTTTTTTCTTTAAATGTAGGTCTACCATGCAAAAGATTGTCATCTATAAGAAATTAATACTTTTATTCAGCTAAGATGTATAAATTGGTCAAAGCTGAGAGTAGCAGTGGCGCTGTGGGTAGCGCTGTCACCTCACAGCAAGAAGGTCACTGGTTCGAGCCTCTGCTGGGTCAGTTGGCATTTTTGTGTGGAGTTTGCATGTTCTCCCCGTATTGGCGTGGGTTTCCTCCGGGTGCTCCGGTTTCCCCCACAAGTCCAAAGACATGTGCTATAGGTGAATTGGGTAAGCTAAATTGTCCGTGTATGTGTGTGAATGAGTGTGTATGAATGTTTCCCAGTGATGGGTTGCAGCTGGAAGGGCATCCGCTGCGTAAAACATATGCTGGATAAGTTGGTGGTTCATTCCGCTGTGGCGACGCTTGATTAATAAAGGGACTAAGCTGAAAAAGAAAATGAATGAATGAAAGTTGACAGTAAAGACCTTAAAGGGATGGTTCATCCCAAAATTAAAATTGACTTACCCTCATGTGATTTCAATTTTTTACCATGAAAGTCAATCGGTACCAGTTACTGACTTTCTTTAGTTTAAAATATCTTCATTTCTGTTCAATAGAGGAAAGAAACAAAAACAGTTTTAATAAAAGTTAAAGTTAATAAAGAATTACATATAAAAAAAATCAAATATCTGTTCTTTAAAGAACACTGCAACGTATCAGTTTCCAATAATACATTTATATTTGCAACAAATATTAACTGTTTCATACTTTGATAATAATAGTAATATTCTTATAATATAACAGTAAATGCTTCTTGAGCAAGTGACATTTTAAAACGATTTCTGAATGATAATGTTGGATGATGATTGGTAATAATGCTGAAAATTCATCTTTGAACAACAGGAATAAATTACATGTTAAAATATTATTTAAAAAGAAAACAGCTATATTTAAGTGCAATAGTTGTAATTTTTTAACTGTATTGCCTAGATCCTGATGCTGATGAGTAACATGAACTATCCATTGACAGCACTATAATTTTTATATTAAAGCAATAATTTCTAAGTAAAAAAAACCCATCACGTTCTTGCCCTGTGGAATGACTTTAATCTGGGGAATTGCATTATCTACTTGCTGTTTGTTCATCAGGAATCTGGACACAGTTGAGAAAGAACCTCAGTGATTTTGCCTAGAAGGAAAAACGCAGATCTCATATGTCTTCATTTGATCTTTAATAAGTTAACATTGCACTGCAGTTACACAGTTGTGTGGTGTATGTTCCTCCTTCAAGTTAACAATGTCAGAACTACCTCGGTCATGAAGGTCAATCCAATAATCCTCCTTTATTGAGTTCTGCTGGCAGAGCACTTCATATTTACGTCATTCTGTGATGGTGGAGAGATGCTTGTCTCTGTCATAGGATATAGAAAGCATTAAAAGAAATTCAGTTGTATTATTTCAGGCCATATTATTTCCTTGCAGTATAGTAAACTGGATCGGATGTACGGTTGTAAGTTAAATGTGATTTACTGGTCCAGCAAGGATTATGCATATGACGTTAGCATGGTTTACAGAGGATCTAATGTGTGCATCACCGTGAAAATTGCATGTAGGTAGAGACTACATGAAGTGTGCATGTGCTTTTAGCTCTTGGCATTATGCCTGTGAGTCACCAGGCCTGTTTGATAAAATCATGCAGGTTCATTCTTGGAGGCGGCAGATAAGTCATATATCAGACCCAGAAAAAGATCATATCTTGAAGAGACAAACAGAGGAAGTATGATGCATCCTCAGAGCTGG
This sequence comes from Danio jaintianensis, assembly GCA_903798115.1. Taxonomy (NCBI): domain Eukaryota; kingdom Metazoa; phylum Chordata; class Actinopteri; order Cypriniformes; family Danionidae; genus Danio; species Danio jaintianensis. Next base: position 19,083,665 of record CAIGQV010019070.1, on the reverse strand, counting down.
TACTAAAGTGTGGTTATAACCTCCAGTATGAGTTTCATTACTGTACTGGTTGTGTTTTCAGTCATTCTGTTTTATTTCTTAAAGTTTCTTACACAAAGAAGACAGACATTTTATGGGTTATATGGGATATACATTCCCCCCCCCCAAAAAAAACCACTATAAAAGTTGCAAACTTTTTTTTTTTGTATGCCGTAGGTCATAGTGGTGAGCTTCCTGATCAATGTGAATCCTTTGTGAAATCTGGATGGGGAAATTGTAAATGTAATGCTTATTTTGTTTAATAGCTGTCGTATGCTGTTCATACCATGCATAAATGTGTAGGTTTCCCCATGCAGATTTTACAAGTTGGATACACAGATTCATTGCATTGACTGCAGCTTGATTTGAAAGAGTGAACGCTACAATGCTACACTATTGATGATAGGCAATGGATTTTTTTTTGTCCATGAAATTTCACTAATGTGACCTCAACTTCAATGAATATATTACATCCACAAATATTTAGATGTCATAAAAAGGGTTTCTAAAGTGCAGCAGCGATTGTTGGAATATAGCTTAGCATAGAAAAACCCAATAGGATTATTATTATGCCATCTAAAAAAACAATCAAGAGTAAAAACTTCTCAAGGTGAAGTCAGTTGTCATGTGGTTTCAGCATGGTGGTCATCTCTGGGAATCTTTGAAGGTTAATCGACAGATCCTCCAGAACACACACTTTCCTGGACTGCTTTCCAAATCAGCTGAGCACCCAGGCTGGCCCTCTCGCACATTTCACTTCAATTAGCCACTGAGTAAATCATAGGTCAGTCTGCTGCTGCATGGCAACCTGATGTAAAGCATGTGGATTCTGCAGACATTACTGGAGGCTGCACTAACATGTGCAGGTCAGGATTTGCATTATGTTCAAATGAAGCATTCTCAGTATGTGGGGAATTGTACAAGAAAATGTATTTTGGGAAACTAGAAAAACTTGACACGGAGCGACGACAGTGAAAGATGAGAGAGGACCAAGCCTGGGACACTTTATATTGTAGTTTTGTATGTGTTTGGGCAGCAGTTGTTTGTGAGGGGCTGCTGCCGCACTTTTGCTTTGTGTTTTTTTATTTATAATTAAATGGGTGGTCCACTACGATATCATATTTTAAACTTTAGTTGATGTGTGATGTAGCTGTGTAAACATAAACAACATCTCTGAATGTAATATGCTCAAAGTTCAATGCAAAGGGAGACATTGGCTTTTACAGAGTTAGCTTAGCAAAGCCTACATCGAACAAAGTTTGGGGACTATAAAAAAATACATCCGGGTTCACCACATGCATTGAAGGGGCGTGGCCAGAGGCGCTGTAATGTTATAGAATGTCCGTGTAAAATGTCGTCCAAACACTGCTATTTCCACAGAGCTTGTTCTGTTTCTGTATTTGGGCTTCCAAAGAACATGACACAAAGACAGAAGTGCTTACAATTTAATTTTAATTATATTACAGAGAATTATAATAAATATATAGCTAGCATTTGACAAAGGAAAGCTTCCAGAATCTCTCCCAGTTCAGTGCTGGATTCGGCTAAAAACTCCTCCAACCGACGAAGCTGTGGATTGTAGGCCACAACCTGTAAGTATTTTTATTTGTTAAAATTGATCAATTACATGCACAGTTTCTAGCGTTAACGGTATGTTGTAGCAAGGACGTAAACAAGGATGTAAACAACGGGATATGCTGTTTGGTACCGCTAACAATTTAACTACAAATTCATATTTATCAGTCAAACACCTGTAAACCCCCACAATCTTCACCAGCGCTGCAGTGTCTCTCTATGCGGCTGCTTTCCCTCCTACATCTCAAATAACAAACGCAAAAGATATGTGAATGTTTCATATTACTTACACATGCTTATTCCGAATATATGTAAAAGACACTTGTCAGCTGTGTGCTCTTCATAAAACAGCAACTCTCACTGACTGTTTACACAATGCAAAAGCGCGTGCTTGAAGACGCGTGATGTTTTTCCCGGTGACGTGGAGCCGATCCGCGAATCACAGCACATTATGTTGGCTGACCATGTCGTTTTCATGTTAGCTGAGTAGCTGTATATAATCAAAGTAAGATATATGAAAAAATAACGTGATTTTCTACAAATGAAGCATAAGCACACATTGCTTTGCATCTTATAAACACAACCAAGCCTTAAAAATACTCTGTGGACCACCCCTTTAAAGTGTTCAAAATGTTCGCCTCCTGCCTCCTTCAAACCTTGAACTTTGAGTTTTACCTTCGTTACAGAAAGTTTTTTTCTGGTGTTAGTGTTAATAGCTGTTGCACCATTCACGTTTCAACAATAACTTGCAGGGCCTTGTCAGGGCTTCCTCTTGATCAATGGCTGGGCTTTATTTGGCCCGCTGAATACCTTGGGCCAAAGCGGGCTAGCTGGGGCTTTGGGACAGGATCAAAGGCAAATGCGTAGTTAAGTAAAGAGTCAAGTCTGAGGCAAGAGTCTCTCATTTCACTATTTTTACAAATAGAGTACAAGCACAGACAAAAAGAGAATGTAAATGAAAATAACGAATGAAAATACATTTTTATATACTATTGTAATCTTGTGAATGATGAGGTGATAGTGTGCTTAAACTATGTGATTTTGATTTGAATTTTTTCCTCCCGTTGAATTGTGTGTGTTGTGTGACGTTTTATTTAGCTACTAGGGTGGGGTTTTTATGCTGCACTGCAAGCTATTGGCCCTACAGTGGAAAGACAGTATGATTTTGGCCTTGCTGTTCGAGCTGTTACCCGCAACCATGATGAAAGCCCTGGCTCTCACTGGTCCACGTTACTCTTGTTGGTCTATCTGTAAGATTGTGTGCTCGAAAACAAATAAAAAAATGTTGACATTTAAAATATATAATCAGTTAAAACTTCTCCTTTTTTTCCTTCTGCCAATAGGGATCAATGATTTTTTTGACATCACTGTGCACGTCAGCTTCTCATCAGACTTTTTGACCAATCAACTACTCTCTAGTATCTAAAGTGCCACCCGCCACAAGACGCGTCAGAAATCAATCACTTGTTCATGTAATTGATCATATAAGAAAATAACTTGTATAGATCAGAAAATAACGATAGTAAACACAATGTTGATCTAAAATGCCTTCATGTATAGATGGATGAATGAAACACTATTGGCTATTTTTAAAAGGGGGAGGAGCTACTTGATATGTCCTTCCCTCTCTTCATGCTTATAATATTAAACACAGCTGCACATTCCATTTCACTTCAGTGGGCCTTTAAGCCTTTGCTGACTTTGAACTAAGTTAGCAACGACTGAACTTGTGGCTAGTTTGCTAATGATGCTTTAAGGTCCAAGTGGTTTTTAATGTGCAGTAGCTAGGTAGTTCTGGGTGTTTCTGAGCATGTTTATCTGTGGTTAGAATGATGTTCTATAAGGTTATTGCATTTCTAGTTGGTTTATATGATACAGCAAGTAGGTTTTAGAATGTTTAGGCAGTGGCTAATGTATTTGGGTTGCTTGTCATAGGTGTTCTGTGTACAATTCAAAAACCCTTGATATAACCAACACTAGTGGCCGTTAAGTGAAATGCAGCCAACAACTTACTTCTACTTGCACACATACATAATGTACATGATACCAAATATGATTCAAGGTCCCAATCTACTCATGGCAAAGTTCTTTTGATTAGAAGTCAAAATTAGTTGGAAATGCATTTGCAGCAATATACTGAAAACAAATATCCCTCCACACTGCTCAGAGTGATGTTCAAATGAATATGAAACATGAATATGCAGCTTTTTTACTGAATAATCAAATAAATGCATACACAACAAAAATGTCAGCGTAAGAAAACCTCAGTTAAGAAAGCATCTGATCATAGTGATAAGGATTTGTTTGCGCAAGTTCTGCAATTCACCAGCATCATGCCAAGAGATTGGGCAAATGAAATTAAACTGTTTTGATAGTTTATATTTAGTTATATTGTTGCTAGTTATATTTGAGTTCATTGACTGTTTATATTGGCTATACAACTGTAGTTTGACTTCTTTGTGTGACACATTGACATCGACAGTATAGAACAGCTCCTTCAGATTTATCTTGAACATTGTAAGCATTATTTTCTTGTCTAAAAACAGAAGAGAGGCTCTGCATAAGTGTCACATCTTTCTGATTTCTAGACAAAAAATACCAAAAAACTTCTTGACTACAGGCTTTCATTGACAACCTATAGGAAGTCAGAAAAAGTTCATCACATATAACCCTTTTTAGGGTATGACTAATAAACGTTTTACATTGTGCAATGAAAGTATTCTGTAAAAGTCTGACAGACAACCTCATAACAGCCTGGGTTTCGTAACTGCACTTGCCTGACCTTTGCCTCAATGATCACACTCTGCTGTGTTGTTTCATAACACAAAAGGTGTTTGAGCAACAGTCCGTTGTGTTGAGTTCAAAGTAATCCAGGACACATTCTGCCTCAAAAAACACCCATCAGCGGCTCCATCACCTCTGTTAGGCTGTGACGTCAATGCATGTCTTTGGCAAACTCAGAAAAAGGAGGAGGAAATGGATGCATGATCCAGGGGGGTTGGGAAACAGCTTTGATTTGAGCAGTCAAACCCCTGCTCTCCCTCACTTTCTCATCCCTGCTATCACACCTCCGCCTGCACAGTCTTATGGGACGCAGGTTTGACGTCAGTGAGTGTCAGCCCGGCCCATATTCTGCCTCTGCTGCTAAACGGCTGCAGTAATTGATTCGGCTAATGCTAATTGGTGTGTGGCAGCAGCTGCTCTGTTTCAGGTCTCTCCTCACATCTTCTCCCAGTTCACGTCAAACAAACAGAGCAACGCGCCTTCAGAAGCTGTGCAAATATGAGGGGGAGGTTGGTCATGCATCATCTGACGGTTGATTGAAAAGGGCGCAGCTTTGGAAGGTTCTGATATATGTTTGTTATCAGCATTGCATATTGTGGAAAGTGCATAAACTTCAGTGATGTTGAGAGGTAATGATTTAGTTGATTTACTTTGCAATATCAACAAGTCAGGACTAGTTATCGATTAGGTTGACCTGTGGTATTTTTTCCATAATGAAATGGGCCGTTCAGTCAGATTTGAGCTTTAGATCACATGTCTGGAGCCATTGCTGAGATTGGTGGAGAAATTATTTTGAAACCTTGGCTGCAATTGCAAAACATTGCATTCTAACTGTAACTGGTGGATTGAACTATGGCAGCTGAGAAGGCCATTCTCTGTGTTCTTTTTAAAGAATTTTCAAAGCCTGATGAAAATGTGTTTAACACCTTGCCGTCCAGAATAAATGAGAACAGACTTTACTTTTCTTGGTTGCTGCTTATTGGGCTGACATTTTTGACACATTTATCAAATGAGAAAATGTATCTCAAACCCTTTTGCATATCATTGTTCATCATTTCCAAATAACAAGTTGTTCAACCTGGAAATTGTAGCAAAACGTTGTGCACCGGTTTGAGCTTGAATGTGCCCCATTGTTAACGCCAAAGAAAAGTGTTCCAGAAGTGAAAGCAGGTTGAGTTTTTCTGTTGTCTGCTCCCAAATATGCAAATATGAATTTGCAGAAGATTGTCTATTGTTTTGCATTTAGCGTACAAGTGCAGTTTGTCTAAGATTTGCTTAACTTAATCATGTAAATGTTCCTTCAAGTTGCACAATGAACAATACAAGCTGATGTCAAAGAACTAGTGGTGATGAAAACGACTTGTGTCAGTTGCGTTTGGTTCCGTCTGAATCAAAACGCTGCATGTGAACACACCAAACGGATGACATCCATCCGAAACATAAATCTACCTTCATGAGAGGGTGTATCTTTCCATACCAGCAGGTGGAAGTATTGTCATTCCACCAAGGGAAACTGAAACTAGTGCTGCACGCATACAAATTGTAAACAAAGCAATGTTTACGTACCGTTTTTGACAGTACTTCTTGCTCACCTCAAAGGAATTCACTCTTGCAATGTATTATAGTTTTTGTTCTTGCACTCTGATTTGTAGCTGAACAGCCAATCAGAGCGCTCTCACTGATGGCCGATACAGATTCTACATGCTAAATCGGATGAACTCTCACTGACATGAGCACGATGAGAAGCAACCAAACAAACTAGCGTGACAGAGATTCACCAACGCTGCCCATCAGCCAACTGTCAGCTCTTTGTGTTTCGGCCTTAAGGGAACATTAGTGGAGTGTTCCTTTATTTAAAAAATAAAAGAACCAACTGTTCAATCTTTTTCTTAAAAAACAAAAGTTTTATTTAATACACAAGCTGATCATATGATGACAAACCAAGCCACTCTTTACCTATTTATGACCTCCTTATCCTGTGAGCCTGAGCCATCTTTCTCTTCCTTTGCTTTGTTTTCTCTCACAGTGCTCACTTGCTTATTAGTACGCAAGCTATTTTTGAGAAATGACTCACCGACATCATGCTCATTGTGCACCAATAATGTCCAACACTCATGTGCGGTACTAACCCTGTCGTCAGTTGAATGCTGATCTCCAGCACTGTTCACTGTTAATTGTAACCTGTCACCAGCCCACGTCTTCAGGCATGAGTCATTCAGGGTTGGTGGTCTGGAAGTTGAGCGATCAGTGAAGTCTGTGCTGAGGCTAAATGTATTTCCACTGAATGAACATCCATCCAATTACCTGCTGACATCTTACCCACCAGGACAGGTTCATTTGGCTGGAATTAATGTTTATGTTTGTTTTGGCGAATGTACTCTGATTTTAAAATCTTATTTCCAAGGTCATCAGTATATATGTGGTTGTTTTATGTATACTAAATGAAATCCTGATTGAGCTGTAAAATTGCAGAAAATTGAATGTGAGGATTCTCCCATTTGCAATACCTCAGGTAACGAAGGAGCAAAATGGGCTTCCTTCAAAGAACAAATGTTCTCTTCCAGGTAATGACTATATTTTTGAAACAACCGTAAAAGTACAACATATAATTAGACATGAAGTAATTTATGCAAATGAAGCTTAAGCAAGACGCTGATACAGTATGTCCTCAAAGACAGAGAGAAATAAAAATATGATACGGTTCATGTAGGTGTTAATTTAACATATAATTATTCATTTAATTTATTAAATGTACAGAACCTAAAACAATTATTTTGGAAAGCATAAACAAAATGTATAATCTTTTTTTATTTTGACCAATTGTCATTTAATTTCAAATTTGGAAGAAATGTCATCCGTAGTTTAAAGAATTAAAGCAAAAATGATCATCAATCCAGAGAAACAGAGATATTTCAAGCAGTCTCTTAATTTTCACACTTTCCTATAACTAGAAAAGAAGATCAAAATGATTTGAGACCTTTTCAGAATGTTACCAAAATTGGGCAGGTAACCATACATTCAGCTGATGTTAATGTGGAACTGTGTGTCTTTTATTTAAAAAAATAATACACTATGAATATATCAACAAGTTGCAACTAGTTGTAAATTACATTTCAATTAAATCTGCGAAAACTTGGATTGACCCTCTTTCACTCCATATGGATTTATTTTTTAACAAACAGTTTGAAGCATCACAGTTTTGGGTGACTGTCAACAAATTCTCTCAGATTATATTTAAAATGGGTTTTTGTTCTTAAGATTCTGGGCTCAACTAGCCTTTTAAAGGATAGTTCACCCAAAAATGAAAATTCTGTCATCATTTACTCATCATTCACTTGTTTTACAAGCAGATACGCTGAAGAATGTTGGAAAAAACAGCCACTGACATCCATAGTATTTAGTGTTCTTGTACAGCTAATCTCCGTGGTTGCTTTTTAACAACATTCTTCAGAATATCTTGTTTTGTGAAAGAAGTTCTTGAGTGTGAGTAAATAGTAAATTCATTTTTGGGTGAACTAGCCCTTAAAATTTAACCAACCCTTTTGAGACAACTCAAAATGTTTTTTGTCTAAACATCACAATTATCCCTGCTCTCCTGTAGTATAAAGTAATATGATCTCACCATATGTGAAACAGACACCAACCCTATATTCACACAGGCTTAAGCATGCATGTACCGTAGGAGCATGTTTATCCTTGAGATGAGAGGGGGGTGCAGGCTGAATCCTTTCCTTTCCGGCAGTTCATAAAAAGCGCAGAGGACATGAAAGAGCCGCGCCTGATGTTATATAAACAACAAGGGCCAAGGGTGGTCTGCACACACCTGGAGGGGCCTGGACCTTTGAGGAAAGAGCACAGGAATCATGTTCTAACATTAATAAGCTCAGGGTGGAAAATATGAAGGAGGCATTTGAGGAGAGACTGAAGCAGGGCTGATCAGAGAGAGCCTGATGTGAGGGAGGAATGCTTGACGTCATTCGAAGCGGCCTCCAGCTACTTGATTATTAACAGCTGACAGCCCCTGTCTGCATGCTTTTTAGGGTCAGTTACTGAACTAAACCCACTGTAGATTGGACATTTAATATTGTTTTAGATTCAATGGACTGGATGTAAATAATGAAGTCAAAATAATAAGTGACAGATATTGTTTTTTATATTTATGTAATAATTAATTTGTGTTTTCTGAAATGTTAAATCAACAATACTGTTTTCCCTGGGACCATTTAATAATAACACTGAATATTTTGAGATGTTCACACAAAACTGAATGTTCTGTCATAGCTTGCTCACTCTCATGTTACTCGTGAAAGTCATAGTTTTCCTTTCTTCATTCATTCATTTTCTTTTCGGCTTAGTCCCTTTATTAATCTGGGGTCGCCACAGCGGAATGAACTGCCTTCCTTTCTTCATGCAACACCAAAATGTTTTTGGGTTTTTTGTAATAATGTGCTGGTTCTCTTCAGTAAATGGGAAATGAAAATGGAGCTTTCAAATCTCAAATCATAGTATTCTAAAAATACTACAATAGTACATCTGATTCATGCTCTACATTACAAATGCTCTAAATCTTCCATTATGAGTCATTGCTTCAAACACAGCAGACAGACACTTATTTAGTTGCTAAAAGTTTCTACATGAATACCAAATGAACATTCATTTAATTAAATAAATTAATATCATATCCATGGGCGACGCGGTGGCGCAGTGGGTAGCACGTTCGCCTCACAGCAAGAAGGTTGCTGGTTCGAGCCTCGGCTGGGTCAGTTGGCGTTTCTGTGTGGAGTTTGCATGTTCTCCCCATGTTCGCGTGGGTTTCCTCCGGGTGCTCCGGTTTCCCCCACAAGTCCAAAGACATGCGCTATAGGTGAATTGGGTAAGGTAAAATTGTCCGTAGTGTATGCGTGTGAATGAGTGTGTATGAATGTTTCCCAGAGATGGGTTGCAGCTGGAAGGGCATCCGCTGCGTAGAACATATGCTGGATAAGTTGGCGGTTCATTCCGCTGTGGCGACCCCAGATTAATAAAGGGACTAAGCCTAAAAGAAAATGAATGAATGAATATCATATCCTCTAGGACTGGTTCATCTGTCTGCGGTTAATAGGTTTTTACCCGTTTGATGAATGTACTGTAATTGTAAAAGAACACTCCACTAGAGTCCACTTGAGATAAACAGTTGAGTTTTACCATTTTTGTATCCATTCAGCTGATCTCCGGGTCTGGCGGGAGCACTTTTAACTAAGCTTAGCATACATAAATCATAAAATTTATGAAAATAATCCCCAGCTAGGTAACTAGGTAACAGAGAAATATCATTGCACCTGCTGCAGCCATGGTACGGCAGCAAAGTCCCTTGATTATTACGCCAGAATGAGAGAAAAAAGCTACTTTTTATTTTGTGTCAGTCTTAGTACGCAATGAAACTACAGAAAAGTCAAGCTTTAAATAGGAAAATTATCAAAACTCTTTTTTTTTTTTTTTTTGAGTGAGATGCTAATGCTCTAATCTGAGAGTCGTAAGGCATTACTTTGCTACAGCAATCCACATGTAACATTTTGTTTACATGTTTTTTTAGAGGCTAAATTGAAAAAAACATCCACCAAACTTCCCATACTACTATAGAATTGTATGTCTACTTAACAAATATTGTCAAAAGTATGGAAAGAAAATACAATGCATATTCCTCAAAACATAGGAGGCACCTTTGTATGCTCATCAATGGAAACTGGATGCCATCTGGTGGTTATGCCTGGTTCTTCGGCCAAACTAAATCTTATTGAAAGCTCATATTTTGAGATATCAACTTCAAATTTGGAATGTAATTTATTCAGATATTTAGCTTTGATTTTCTGTCAATTTTAGGCTAAAATATGTTTTCTAAAATACATATTTTATGTATTATAATAACATATACATGTATTGTTTTATAATATTCATAAACATAAAGGCACATCACTTTTGTTGACTTAAATTTTCTTTACAAACTTTTTTCACTTTAGCTACAATCTGACATCTGTCGCCTTTAAAGTGAGACCAAGTTTAAATCTGTGCACCAAAGCATTGAATATTGGCATACATTTAAGTTGAACACATTATTTTCATGTCCATTCAAAAAATTGGGGCGACAGTTAAGGGGTTAACAATACTGGACCATCAAGAAGAGTTATTTGTTTTTGCAAAGGAACTTTTAATATTTACACAAACTGACCACTTTTAAGTACACCTTACTAGTACCAGACTGGGCACCCTTCTACCTCTACTCCCTTAATTCATCATGGCATAGATTCAGCAAGGTGCTGGAAACATCCCTCAGAAATATCTATTTATATTCAAATGATAGCATCACATAGTTGCACATGGAGAAAATCTTCCATTCCATCCAAAGTTGCTCTATTCGATTGAGATCTTGGAACTGTGAAGGCCATTTGAGTAAAGTGAACTCACTGTCATGTTTAAGTTTTGAACTTTGTGATTTGTATGTATTCAGAAAGGGACAGACGTGACCAGCAAGAATTCATTCATTCATTCATTCATTTTCTTTTCAGCTTAGTCCCTTTATTAATCTGGGGTCACCACAGCGGATGAACTGCCAACTTATCCAGCATATGTTTTACACAGCGGATGCCCTTCCAGCTGCAACCCATCACTGGGAAACACCCATACACACTCGACGGGGCCTAAACCAGCAACCTTTTTGCTGTGAGGCGATTGTGCTACCCACTGTGCCACCGTGCTGCCCCACCAGCAAGAATACTCAGGTTAACTAAACAATCCTCAACTGGTACTAAGTGGTACAAAGTGTGCCAAGGAGATATTCTTACATCACATCATTACACATAAGGGCCTGTACTGTTGACACAAGACTGAATGGATCTGTGCTTTCAAATGGTTTAACCAAATTCTGACCCTGCCACTTGGATATTGAAATCAAGACATCAGATCAGGCAACCTTTTTTCTAATCTTCTATTGTCCAGTTTTGTTGAGCCCACATGAATTGTAGACTCAGTTTGCTGTTGTCATCTGACAGAAGTGTCACTACTCTGCTCTTCTTCTGCTGCTGTTGCTAATCTGCTTCAAGGTTTGATGTGTTATGCCTTCAGAGATGCTCTTCTGCAGAACTACTCTGCTCGAACCATGTGCTCATTCACCTCTGACCTCTGACATCAACAAGATGTCCATTTTTTGGACAATTCTCTATTGAGTATTGAGTTTCTAATAATAAAAAATCCATGTCACTTTCAAAGTCACTTGAATCAACTTTTTTCCCTCATTGTGATGATCGACTTAAACTCAAAGCAACTATGTATTTATTTAGTTGCCAACAAAGTTCTACATAAAACTATGACAACCACCTGAATTTACGCTTGTGACTGAATCAGATTCTGAATCAGAATGTTGTAGTTTATATAAGTTAAAATTAATTTATACTTTTATATAAAGCTATACACACTGATTTTAAAATTCATGATTGCTGTATGCATTGCATGTAAATTTTTAAAAAGTAAATTTTTTTATTATATTAATTTTAACTACAAACGCTGAGATTATCTATCTATCTATCTATCTGTCTATCTATCTATCTATCTATCTAGATAGATAGATAGATAGATAGATAGATAGATAGATAGATAGATAGATAGATAGATAGATAGATAGATAGATAGATAGACTAGAAGATTGTTTATTTTTTTATATTTTAACATATCGTTTATGCAGTTTAAACTTACCTACGGTCACTGTAACAGGACTTTAAATTTGTCGGGTATTTTCCCATCAGCCCGTGAGTCGAGCGGAAATAGGGCAACGCAGCTTCTCTTCGGCGAACAACATCATCCAGGTCTAAAATGGCAGGAGCAGAAGGAGACGATTCTCTATATCCCATCGCGGTTCTAATCGATGAACTGAGAAACGAGGATGTTCAGGTACATACAAGTCTAAAATAACCCGTCTTTGATTCACATGTTGGAAAAAAATGGCGTTTTATTTGCATCTTCCACCATTACACGGTAACTAAATTTCACTTGCAGTCGATTCATTTAACGTAAGGAAAGAAATCACCGTTCATCTAATTTGATCACTATTATTATTATTATTATTATTATTATTTATCTTGTACTTGTTTCCAGAATGTATTCAAACTGCAGAGTTGTTTAGCTAACGTTACTTGATCCATAGAACGAAGGCTGTGGGTAACGTAGAAGTCATATCAATCCTGAAATAGACCGGCTGTAGAAATAGACTGTTTCCACTGACGGCATTTTTGATATTGAAACTGTACAAATGCGACGCGACTTGTTTTGTCGTTATACCGGACAGTTGTTTTCGGTCCTTCTCCCCCAGACCTCCGGCCCGCGCTGGACATTTTTTGTGTCTCTTCTGCCCTGACACACCCAAGCCAGCTCTGTAAAGGCATAGTTCTCCACACATATATACATTTTACTCACCCTCAAGTGGTTCCAAACCCTTTTATGAGTTTCTGTTTTCGGTTGAAAAAATATTCTGCAGAATCCTGATAACCGGTCACCACTGACATCCATAGTAGGGAAACACAAATGCTAATACTGTGGACACACACAAGCCAGCACTTTGACGTTGTATGATGTGCTTTGATTTATGGAGAACTCCAAAACTTGCATTTTTGAGGCACTGAGCTGCCTTCCAGCACCTTTTAATACTAGCCACTCTCCTAGACAAGACAAGAGTTTGCATTAGGGCTGTATGATATTGGAAAAATCTAACATTGCAATATATATTTTTTAATTATGTGATATGAATACAATTTTACCTTGAATGTCTATTTGGTTAGAATTGATAATTTTAGAAAGATTGGGGTGATTCTGTAGGGCAGTGCATCTGCAGAAAATATAATAAACAATCTACAAGCATAAAAAAATCAATAAAGAAAAATATTCAAATTAAATACTCAGTGTTTTGTTGTTTTCCGAGGAGTGTATTCATCAGCTATACAGTAATTGAATAATCAAAAATAATATAACACTGCACTGTCTTCGTTGTATAAACAAGTCAATAAAATGTATTGTTATTAAAGTAAAAACAGCACAATTTCTTATGCCTGAATGCTTTTAAAATCCTAATGCAGTCACAGGACTCAAAAAACACTTGCAAAATGATCAATTATAATACAGACTCAACATTGCAGATCCAGTGATGTGACTATTGCAAATGATCACATTGGGATATCGATGCTGAAACGATATATTGTGCAGCCCTAGTTTGCATACTTTTTTGTGAATATTGATCTAATCTTGTTCACATCCTCAGTTACGGTTGAACAGCATTAAGAAGTTGTCCACTATTGCTCTGGCACTGGGTGTGGAGAGAACCCGCACTGAGCTCCTGCCTTTCCTCACTGGTAAGCATTCAACAATCTGCCTTTTTTATTAAACAATTCTTTTGTGTACAATTGCTTATAGATCTTAGCTTAGTGTATTGACTTATTTTTCTGCAGAAGGTGTGTTTATTTTATTTTTACATGCAGTCATAATTTTAAGATATTAAAATATTGATTTAGTGCTATTTTTAGGCCTTTTTTGATTGTTGTTTAAAAAGTTCAAGAATTGTTTGATCTAGCTGCCATAATTTAAGATAAAGAAAAAAAAAACATTTTAATGACATTAAGAGTCATAGCTTTAGTGTACTCCACCTGGACTCAATTTCTTTATCCTTTAAATTACATGAGATATCCATGTTGATTTAGCATTTTTATTTTGTCACACTTTTTCATTTAAAGAAAACAATTTAAGCATCTAAATAACTGTTGTTACAACATTAGCATGTGTAATGGTTCAAAAACCCCTCCAGTTTTACTTTGTTCAATATTTGTGATATCGACCAAAGAGGGAGATGTTTCACCTTTTATAATAATATTTTCTCAGCATTAAATAAAAACTTATGGGGCCTGTTTGATTTTTCTATTTAAAATAAAAATAAAAGTCTACCATGTTGTTATTTTATAGTTATCACTATTTTATTCTGGTTTAAGTTCCTTTAGGAACATAAAGTAGCCAAAGATTAAGGTTTTGCTACATTTGTTACGTATTGTAATTTTCCCCCCAGTCTGCTCACCAATAGCCACAGTGTGACAAATTGTAACTTTGTAAAATTGTAATTGTTTTTATCCGAACAGACACTTTTCAGATTTCTGGCTTTCTCAGCAGTGGAAGTCATCAAAATGTAGGTATTGGTGCCAATAGCCTAGTGGTTAGAGCAACGACACATAGCACCAACGTGCTTGTGGAGACCTGAGTTCAATTCCCAGCTCGAGGTCCTTTGCCGATCCTTCCCCTATCTCTGCTCCCCACACTTTCCTATTTGTAAATCTGCACTGTCCTATCTCAATAAAGGTGAAAACCCCTGAAACATAAATATAAAAAAGGTAAACTTGGAGAGCAGTGAATGGCACAACAAATATATTTATTCCATTCCAATTTGCTAAAATAACAAAAAAAAGTCCACTATAGTGTTTTCATCACTTTCAAATGAAAGAAAAAAAAAAATGTCTGAGACCTAACAGCAGCCAGAAGAGAGAGCAATGTTAACTGTCCTGCCCATAGGTGCTGAATTGCTTCATAAATGTACATGTTTAAAAAAAAATCTAAATATTGATAAAAAAGATTTAAGATGACAATGACTATTAAACGTCTGGTGAAAAGGGTCTATTCGTCTCAAAGATAAATATGGCTAGCCTAAATGTCAATTAGCTGACTGACTTCTCTTGATCTGCAGACACCATATATGACGAGGATGAAGTTCTTCTTGCCTTGGCTGAGCAGCTCGGGAGCTTCACTGTGCTGGTTGGAGGCCCAGAGTTTGTGCACTGTCTCTTGGTAAGTGACGGGGCGAGGAAAGCAATTTAATAATTTTAAAATAAACAAATAAAATATAGTTTTTCTAATATGCATTTCTGTTTCGGCCCCCTCAGCCTCCCCTGGAGAGTTTGGCCACAGTGGAGGAAACGGTTGTGCGGGACAAGGCCGTTGATTCTCTGCGTAAGATCTCTCAGGAACATTCCCCTGTAGACCTAGAGGTGCATTTTGTACCCCTTGTGAAGCGTTTGGCCAGCGGGGACTGGTTCACCTCCCGAACGTCTGCATGTGGGCTGTTTAGCGTCTGTTACCCGCGAGTGTCCAGTACTGTTAAAGCGGAGATTCGTCAGTAAGTTAAAATGATTCCTTGTTTTATGTGACATATGTTTCGGAATCACCTTGATCAGTGTGGTCGTGTTCAGGATTTAATGTTGTGGTGGTGTTGACAGGCACTTCCGCACTCTTTGCTCTGATGACACTCCTATGGTGCGTCGTGCTGCTGCCTCTAAGCTCGGCGAGTTCGCCAAGGTTCTGGAGCTGGATTATGTTAAGAGTGACATCATTCCTCTCTTTACAGCGCTGGCCTCTGATGAGCAGGTATGCTGGTGCACATTTGCATATAGGAGGATTATTGGTTTTTGGGCCCAGATCTAATTCAGTATTATTATTTTTTTAAATGCATTTAAAGATGATATTCATACATAAGCTCAAAATAATTCTACCGAAACTATAAATGTACAGCATAGTAAATTCAAGTGTCTGCTTTAATGTTTCAAATAACTCTTGTGAGACTAAAATGTCAAAAGCTGAGTGAAATAATGTTTCATCATCATTCAGTGTAATGGATGTATTTTTTATAAAACAACAAAACAACATACTTATTCTGACCTATAACTATTAAAACATGTAAATGGAGCGATAATACACAATTTTATAATATTTTAAATGATTACAAATGTTTAATAAATGAATACATAAATCATTTGAAGTATAAACATTAAAATTAATGAGCATGAAAATAGTTCAGTATGAAATATTCCATGATTTAGATTTTGTTTAAGAATTAGAAAATGTATGTGTATATTCAAATGAGTGTGTATGTATTTATATATGTATATGTATATGTGTAAAGATATGTAAAGTGTATACATATACA
>CAIGQV010019070.1:18958575-19067298 GCA_903798115.1 Danio jaintianensis | reverse complement strand
ATTTTATATAGACTAATAATGTAAAATATTCCACTTTTTCAGTATGTTTGTTTATATGTATATAGTATGTAAAATATACACATACATACTGAAAAAAATGTAACGTTTTATATTGATTTTATCTGGTTTTCCCCACAGTCCAAAGACATGCAGGATAGTGAATTGAATAAACTAAATTGTCTGTAGTGTATGAGTGTGTGTGAATGAGTGTGTATGCGTGTTTCCCAATACTGGGTTGCAGCTGGAAGGGCATCCGCTGCATAAAACATATGCTGGAATAGTTGGCGGTTCATCCCGCTGTGGCGACCTCTGAAATAGAGACTAAGCAGAAGGAAAATGAATGAATGAATGAATATATGATATTAATTTTATATTGACTAATAAAGGCATATCTAGCAAACCAACCAAACTTGGAAATGGGTTCTTAATTTTTTAAAAACCTTTTTCTTTTTTGTGGCTTGATATAAATGTCTCCACATGACCTTTATAATTAAGTCTAACTGAAGCTTTTGTAAAATTGCCAAAACCATGATACTATTATTATTATTATTATTATTATTATTTTAAAGAATTTGGTGTGTTTTAAAATACATTTATTTTTTCCCCATTCTTATTTGCCATTGATCCAGACATTTAATTTTTTTTTGTCTGCAGGACTCTGTGCGGCTCTTGGCGGTAGAAGCTGGCGTCAGTATTGCCACTCTTCTGCCGCAGGAAGACTTGGAGGCTCTGGTCATGCCCACTTTACGTCAGGCTGCCGAGGACAAGTCCTGGAGGGTGCGCTACATGGTGGCAGACAAATTCTCAGAAGTGGGTACTTATGAAATGCATAATTGGTCGCTATCCACATTGTCTCGGAGACTGCGACTCACTCTGGTTGTTTTTTTGTTTGCGAAAGTTGCAAAAAGCAGTTGGCCCAGAGATCACCAAGAACGATTTGGTCCCTGCGTTCCAGAACTTGTTGAAAGACTGCGAGGCAGAGGTCCGAGCCGCTGCTGCCAATAAGGTGAAAGGTGAGTCGTCCCTCTGCCAGCTTCCCAATGCCCCCGTTTTTTTGTTGTTTTTTTTCTCCTCTCTGTCTGAAAACAACAACATTATCTCATGGCCTGTTTATCCCTGCAGTATTCTGTGAAAATTTGCCTGAAGACAGCAGGGAGACCATCATCATGACTCACATTCTGCCATGCGTCAAGGTACACATTTTAATCTCGCCCACTTGTTTCTGAAACTGCGTGTGGCTGAACAGTTATGCTGCAAGGTGCCGGCCAAGTCTTCAGGAGGGGGTACTTAGAAAACTCAAGCTTGTTTTCTTGATAATGTGATATCATATCTGGGAAGGTGTCCAGGTTGTCTCTGTAAGGGATCTGCAAGAGGTCTGCTTGTTTTTGTGTTATTTTAGGGGTGTTTACATCTTCACTATAAACAAGTTTGAGCTTTTTTCAATACGGAAAAGTGGTTTCATATACATGCAGGAGTATAGCTCATGCATTTATGTATAAAGACTAAGGCTGATTTCTTGTATGTAGGTTGCTCTTTTAATTAGGACATCATGAGCAGGTAAAATTGACCTGTCATTGGACTGTCCATCCATGCAGAGGTCATGAGCAGCAGGGGTCACTGTTGTTATTTGTTATGGTTAGTGATCCTGGTTTACCATCACTAGGTTTAGCATTGAACTAGAATTAGGTTTTTATTATTTCTATTCCCTTGTTTATGTCTGATATGACTAATTGAATTATGGTACTACAAAGAGTGAAATGCCATTTTATCAATGAACTTTCAGTTCTTTAGTACTGGATACAGCATAAGTTTAAATTTATATAAGCCATGATAAGTCTAACAGAAGTATTGAACTAAAATGGGTTTTAGTGCTAAATGGAATATGTCAAATGTATGTATGGTAAAGTCTGGGAACATAATTGAAACAGAACTGAAACCATTTTCATTAATTTCCCCCTTTTTTTCTGAAAACAAAACAAAACAGTTTTAACGGATTAAAAATAATTGGACTAAAAAGAAAGAAAAAACACAAAACCAAATAGGACACAATAGTTTTTGAAAATAGCGAGAAGCAGCAAATTGGTTAAGAAATGTTTATCTGTGTTTCCTATACATCCTATTAAGTATTTTTGTGTGTGTGTATTTTTTTTAAATGTTAAGGACCATTTTAAAAGTAGCTGTTTTCTGCCAAAATACTGTGAAACAATAGTAGTTTAATATTAGTTGGTACACTGAAAATGACCAAAATACAAGACATAAGTTTTATGATTAAACATGGCAACTGTTCTGCATGTTTAATAAATAAATATACACATCCATGTATAGTTTATACTAGGACTGCATGATATTGGAAAAATTGGACATTTCGATTATCAGTTTTGCCGCGATATGAATATAATTTGTATCAGATGTCATTAATATCAGCTATCATTAATTTAGATTGACTGGTATGATGAAGTATTTTTCTATGCAGTGCATCTGCATAAATTTGAATAAATTACAAGCAGAAATAAATAAATAAACAGTGCTTAATGGTTTTCTGGGGAGTCTAACAGTATTCAAGTATTGAAATTGAACAATCAAATGTAAAATAACATGGTCATCATTGTATAAATAATAAATATCTTAAATGATAAGTCTTTATTAAATAATGTAATCCTGCGATGTGACTATTGCAGATACACACATTGCGATATCGATGCTCAATCGATATATTGTTCAACCCTAGTTTATACATATGTAAAATGTTTATTTGTATATAAAATAGGTAAATTTGCAACCAGCAGTCAGTTCATGAGATAAAAAAAACCCCCTAAAAAACTATTTTTTGACTACAAAGAGCATCGGAACAGCCTTCGGTGAGTCTGCTTGAGTGTCTCGGGGCATTTTCAGATCATGAGTGGCTTGGTAGTCTTATGACCTGATTCTTGATTTCTTTAATATGTTTATGTAAGTGGATCATTCCTCACAGACACGAACAGCTCTCTGCTTGCTTTGTCAGAATATTTGAACGACAATCAGCCTATACATACAAAGCTATTCAACGAAACATCAGACCAAATATCAGGATTTCAGACCCTCTGCAATGTTTTACAAGCTAATAAATGTCCAGATTTTCAGGCTCAAATGAATCTCTCCTCCTGCTCTGGGTGCTGTTGTTCTTTTAAAGACTCCAGTTATAGGAGTAGGAATGAATCAATCTGTTTAGTGAGTCATGAGAAGATTCCAGAACAGTTCTAGAAGATTCTCATATGAGGGCAGTTTGGGTGGCTCACTGTTGCAATTTGTATGAAGCTGACATTTATTAATGTTGACTGATAATTTTAAGATAATCCAGATTTGAGATGTGTTTTGAATAAGAAGTTGTTGTTGTTGTTGTTGTTGTTAATAATAATAATAATACAAAATTGATTAGTATTAAAAACATTTAACAAACATGTTGGTAATAATAACGTTTTTATAATAATATAATAACAATAATAAAGAATTGTATTTATATGATTAGTTACATTTACTGTAGTAATAATATCATAAAAGAAAAAAAATATTACATATACACATTAGTAAAAATGAAAAAAACATGAATTAAATTTGATATTATTATTGTTATTGTTATTATTATTATTATTATTATTAATAACATAAAACGTATTTATATTTTTGTATTTTTATTATTGTGTAGAAGTAATAAAATATATATTTAGTCTTTTATGGTGTTATTACAGCAAATGTAATTGTTGTGTAATGTAATTCTTTATTAATGTAATTATATTATTGTTAACTTTAATACCAATATGTTTGTTGAATGTTATAATACTGATCAATTTTGCATTATTATTTATAATAATAATAATAAAATCACACAATTTAAGTGTATTAATAATAACATTATTATTATTATTATTATTATTATTATTATTATAAAACCAATATTTGTTTAAATGTAGTAGTATTAGTAGTAGTAGCAGCAGCAGTAGCTGTTGATATTGTTCATATAACAGTTGTTAACATAACAATAATAATAATTGTAGTAATAAATTCTGTATTAGTAATAAATGTATTCTGTATTAGTAATAAAGCATAAATAGTACCATTATTGTATTGTTGCTTTTAATACATTGAACATAAGAACTGTAATAATGATATTTTTAAAATTGTTTCTACTACTATTATTATGTATTAATGTACGCTAAGATATTGCTTCTGATAATGATTCTGACATTTAAAAATAATATTTACTAATATAATGTAGAAGTGGTGCTGTTGCTGTTCTTGTTAATAACAATGTAATGGTTACTAATAAAGGAACAGCACTGTAGTAGATTGTTAATTTATTTCCTCCTCCTGTCCTGCAATCAGTGTCTCTGATTAGAGCTACTTGAATGCGAATAGCTCTACTTCAAAGACCTCAATCGTCACCCTCCTCTGCTTTCTTTAACAGGAGCTGGTGTCTGACACAAACCAGCATGTGAAATCTGCCCTGGCTTCTGTCATCATGGGCCTCTCCACCATCCTCGGCAAGGACAACACTGTCGAACATCTGCTGCCTCTTTTCCTGGCCCAGCTGAAGGACGAGGTAACACACATGGAGCTCGGCCCAGTCTCTTCTCCTTTTATTTCTCCAGTGGTCAATCTCCATGATTGCACTAAAGCAGACACACAGATTTACCTTTTGCATGTCTAAAAGGTCACCTTAGGGTTGCTAAAAGTCCCCTCATTTTTGTCCATGATCACTCTCTGAGACATATAGTGTTTTAGGCTACATTTACACAACATTTTAAAACAAAATCTCTCCTCATCCATAAAAAATGTTTTAGAAAAGGTCTCTATCCACACTACATGACCAAAAAGCATGACAGAAGCAAATGTAAAGCATTTGGAATTAATACAATCATTTTCATAATAGTTTAGCTATTGAAATATTGATATCTTTATGCAAACTGATCATTTAAGCAACCAGCAGTAGGAAACTGACCATTTAGCAACTGAACAACTGACCGTTTAAGGGTGCTTTCACACTAGCACTTTTGGTCCACACCCAGGTTCGTTTGACGTCAGAGTACGGTACGTTTAGCTAGTGTGAATGTGTCTTCTGAACTCGGGTGCGCACCCACGAGTTCACGCAAACTCTGGTCCTGTTAACTTCTAGTATGAATGCAATCGTACCAAATAACGTAAGTGAACCACCAACAGTAAAACAAACTATCGTTTTCAACTATGTGAGTTTGTTTATTACGTACTGTACCTTGGTGACAAGCGGGACTGAGCCAGGGAAAGCACAGGGATAAGCCAGGGCAAGCACAGTGATAATGTCTGCTTGTCTCCCTCCAAAAACAGCTTCTGCAGACATTGCTTTATGTTCTGAACGTTTATAATATTTTTGCGGCAGTTGGATGCGAGTCGCTTTCTGTATGTCCAAAACCAAAAGATTCAGTAAAAGCAGAACGACCGCGATGTGCGGATGTCTTTCCATTTTGGTGCTTTGCTTTCGTGTCCGTCAATTAGCAACAGCCATACACAAAACAGCAGCTCGATGACGCAAGCGTACCGGGGTTCAAAAGGAAAAAAGACAGTGTGAACACAAACCATCCGAGAAGGTGGCAAGGGGGGACAATTGAACTTGGGTACGGTCCAGGCAATTGAACCAAGTGTGAAAGCACCCTAAGTTGTGCAGTGATATTTTTACTGTGTTTGTTTGTTTCTCAGTCTCATTACATGTATATTTATATACTTATACTTTCATAATAATGCGGTAACAACTTAAAATACTTAATTTTTGAGAGAAGATAATCGATGAGTCATTTTTATTGTAAAAGGATGGTAGTTCGACAGGTAGCAAACTTGGAGAGAGGAGGGGTTTGGGATTGGGGAAGTTCTAAGAGTTGGGACTTTGAACTCGGGACACCTGAAACGCTGAAATGTTGGCGTACTACCTATGAGATTATTGGCTCCAAAAGATAATAATTTTAGCGCTTAAGTTATTTTAAAGTCTGTGTGAACTGGAAGTTGCTGATAGTTACATTTCAGTATGTTGATATATGTATGTCCTACTGAAACTGAATATTGAGTAGTGGGCGGGGCTCTCTTTTTTTTTTTTGTGCATAATGACCTGGTATCAAACTGACATCCACATAGGACACCACTCAACCGGGGAAGCTAATAGTCTTGATTGAAGACTACCAAAGCACACTTTTTTTCAGTGGTTTGACTTGCACAGATTATTTGTTTGGCTAAAGAATAACAATGTGTGCTAGCAGAATAAACATGGTACATTTTGATTTCACATGGACTTTAAAGTGAAGAACACATACAGGATGTTATTTCTGCCATCTTAGTTTCTGTGAACTTGAGGTATGCCTCACACAAATGAAACAAACCTTAGCATAATGGTCATATGAGAGACCTTTTTCAATAGTTTGTGATTTAGTCTGTTTGCAATTCAAAGACAAACTAAAATGACGTCTGCTACATTTCCTCCTTTTGAGGGTCAAAAATTCCCGGTTGATGCTAGGCTTAACCGTAGCAAAGGTTATGTGTTTTAAAAGGAAACTGCACTAGTGTAAATGTAGCCCTCAATTGTAGTCATAAACTCTTGGTTGTTTTTTAAATGCAGTTGAACTTTGGCCTCATCTTTCATCTCAATCAAGCCAAAAGCGAAACTCATCCAAACGCTCTCCTCTGTTTGTGTTTTCTTCTGTTTTATTGGACTCGTCTGGATTGTCAAACACACCATCTGAAAATGTTAAGAGCTGGATTCTGTAAATTCTGTCCTGAAGTGTATTTCCATTGGCAGCTTATCCATCCGGCTCTGTTTGACTAACAAACTTTGTTGTTTGGATTTGAGTCAGTCATCAGCAAAGTGCACTTGCTCAAGCAAGTCATCAAATATTTGGCAGCATGTGCTGTAACAGTATCACGAGCGCCGCGTCCTCCTGGAGCCTTTTAAGGGAAATATAAAACATAAGGACATTTGTCTTCTCTGTGAAGTTCACACTTAAGTTTATTCACTTAATTAGAATTATTTATTAGGTCTTTAAAGACATAAAATCAAGGAAGACCTGTTTAATTTCTTTGAGATGTGTTTAATACATATGAGATGTGCCTGATTCATCTGTACATTTTGTAAAGAACTTTTTAGTTGACATTCTGTTTACCAGGCCGTCCTTGTAAACTGTTTAAAAAAAAAACTTAAGTTAAGAAAGAAAATGTATATACATTTATATCTATATCTCCGTCAGTCAGTTTATCTTTTTTCCCCTCTGAAAATGTTTATTTGATAATTAGAAAACTAATTATATTCTATGTTTACTATTAATATATAAAGATTTATAAGTAATACTTATGTATGAGTATTTATCTGAAGATTGAATGTTTATCTAAATATATGAAAATAAATCTCTATCTATTAAAGGATTAATATTTGTCTAAATTTGAAAAGTGAAACTGCCCATTTAATTTTTCTCAAGATTAATAATTATCTAAATATTTGAATATTAATATTCATCTCTCTATTGATTAATATTTATCTATCTGAATATAATGTATCTGTTTGAAGATCAATTATTGCTTTGAATAAGCATTGAATCATTAAATCGGTTTAGATAATTATTTTAAGAGAAGTATTTATGTAGTGATTAATCAATTTCTCAATATGTATTGAAGCAATATGAAGCTAAATATTTATCGGATTATTTGAAGATCGATCTAAAGATTGGTTATGTTTCTCAATATTTATTTATCTAAAAATTAAATGGATTCATCTTATTAAAGTATTTATAATTTTAATATTAATCATCCAATAATTAGGAAAATATGTATCTGTCTGAAAATTATGAATAATTACATTGTTTAATATTTATCTGATGTTTATATTGTCTTATTATCTGCAAATTATGTATTATTTTGTCCAATTATTTGAAGATTCATTTTTATCTGTCTAAAGATTAGTATTGATTTATTTTTAATTTTTTTGGAAATAAATAGAAAATTGCAAGTCAATTCTTATCTTCTGATGATTAGATAAAAAGTTGAAGATTGATTATTTAATTTTCTAATGATGTCTAAATAAATCAATGAGAAATGTTGTTCACTTGCTATGCAGTGTCCTGAGGTGCGCCTGAACATCATCTCTAACCTGGACTGTGTGAACGAGGTGATCGGGATCCGACAGCTCTCTCAGTCTCTGCTGCCAGCTATAGTGGAGCTGGCTGAGGATGCCAAGTGGAGGGTTCGGCTGGCCATCATTGAGTACATGCCTCTGCTAGCTGGCCAACTGGTGAGTTTGCATGCCACTCTTTCATTGGTGTATAGATCATACACACTTGCCCTCAAGTTGTTCCAAATCTGTATGGCATTTTGTTTTTCAAAAGTAGCTATTTCAAAGAATGTTTATGTAGACTTAAGTCAGGACAGACTTATTTGGAAAAATATTTTAATTTGTAGACATTTTCTGATGAACTCCTCTGTTAAGCTGCATGGAATGTAACCATAATTATCTCTGTTGTCAGGGGGTGGAATTTTTCGATGAGAAGCTGAATTCCCTGTGCATGGCATGGCTCATTGATCACGGTAGGTCTTCTGAGGCCTCTAGTTTTAAGCGCATCACAATTCACTTGACAACTGGAGGAGAGAAAGATGTATTGAGTTATTGACAACTATGAACCAAAACCTATAAACTGTATAAGTTCAAGCAGATGGATTTGCTTACAATTTGAAGATAACGCAGCCAAGGCATGCAGCAGTTACCCAGGACTTTCTGCTGTCCTGACTCTTTCCCAAAAGGAGAAGAGAAACACATGCACCTCTACTATAAACCATTTACAAGAGTCTGATAAAATGCTAGAAATTCACAAGTCTGGATCCACCTTTAAACCTAATAAGCGTAGTGTTACATATCAGACTGCATTAGGGCCTGGCAATGTAATAGCTTTTTAAGGTGACATCAGAAGCTGTTTTTAGACTATTTGATATGATTCTTCAGGTTAATGGAATTTATATAACCTTTGTTAAATATCTGAATGGTACCGTAAATACCCTTTTTACCATGTCAGTCCACAGCAAGCCATTTTGCTTTATATCTCTTTAAATGGCTGGATCAGCAATGGCTGTGGTAGTGATCCATTCTTGAACAGTTAAACCAGCGCAGCACACACACACACACACACACACACACACACACACACACACACACACACACACACACACACTGCGTTCATCCAATCCTCGAGCTTCTGCTGAGTCTTACTTGTATGACTGACATGAAGTATTTGAATCTGTTTCAGGTCAAAATGTGAGATTGTGTAGGGCCGTCTACTGGGTATATAATCATTGTGTTGTTTATCATTGCTTGACATTGCAGCCCACCATTATCAGTGTAAAATGTATTCAAACAAACATCTACATATGAAAAGAGAGACTGCTGGATAAAAAGTCTGTGTGAATCGGAAGTTGCTTATTTTTCAGTATGTTGATGTACTTCCAAATGAAATGGATATATAGAGTAGGTGGCGGGGCTTTCTTTTTGGGCATCGTTCATAGAAAACTAATGGTAAAAGGGGCATTGTTAAGAATATTTTGGCTGAAGCCTTCAAACTGATGTCAACAGACTGATTTTAATTTTAATTTTTTTTTCAGTGGATTAACTTGCATGGATTTGTTAGGAGCTGTGGTAGGCCTGGTCAATATATGATGCCAGTCCACATGGAATTTTTGTATATAGATTATCTTCAAACTTTAGCTCCAAGAACCATTAATGCACATTAAAGAGAAAGTGTGACAGAAGGTAATTAAAACAAATGTGAAAGAGGCTGACAGGAACTTTTCTGTGGCAAACAGAATCTTTCTATGTGAAGCATCCACATAGAAAGTGACAGTTCAGACAGGGTTTGAATGTTGAATTTTGTTTACTTCTGTGGCTTATTGTTGCTTGAATGGTCAAATACATGCTTGTTTGTAGAAATTCTATATTGGATCTTTCTAAAGAAAAATTAAATGATTTATAGGCATCAGTGTGTAGGTTTCTAAAAGTAGATATAATCAAAGAACTAACTAAAAACAATCAATGCATTTGATGTAAGTGCGTATTTTATCTATGTTAGTCTATGTCTTGTGTGTGTGTGTACTGTATATGTGCATTTAGGGAAATGTGCTTTCCATCAGAGTTTATGCACAAATCCTTTTAGGAGATCAATTGAGTCAGATAATTGCTACACTTTTTTTTTTTTTTTTTTTTTTTCTTATATATTTCTTATATCTTATATAAATGTTTTTTTTTTATTTTTTATTTTTTTGCTTTATCTATTATAAATCATTCTATCCAGCTTTTTATACCATATCCTAAATTGTGCATACAAAAATGCTGGAAACATTTGGATGGAAACATGGATGGAAACATGACTGGTGTAACCAGTTTTTACACACAGAACATGATCAATTCGTTGTACTGTCTTCTTTTATTGATGGGATATAATTGGTCCAAAGCATGAAAAATAGTTTTACCGGCTCAGGCAAGTATTGCTGCTGTTGTATAAAAGGGCTGATAAAGTGACCAAAAGTACCATACATTTAATAATAAATTAATAGTGAAGAAATACTTTAGTAAAGATTGTCTGTTTCGACAGGGCAGGGTAACTGATCAGTATTGCTATTAATAACAGCCTAAATGTTTCGTACGAAGCAAATCAGCATGTTAAAATGGATTTCTAAAGGATCATAACACTCAAACTGCAATAATGGCTGCTTTTGCCACCATCGTGTCTAATATTCAGCTGCCACTTTTGTAGAATGATTTTTGATTGGCGTGTCAGTGGTAATGAATGTTTGAGATTGATGAGCCTCTTAGTAAAAGTTCAATTTAACGATTGTCAGAACAGTTATGATCTCACTCTCAACCATGCGCTGAGTAGATCCAGCTGTTGGTGTTTTGCATGGTGAATTTCAGCAAAGACTCGACAGCACACACACACACACACACACACACACACACACACACACAAATGCACAATTACACTCTGACACAGTTGTAGACAAAGGGCCAGATGGGTTACATCACTGGAATGTTCTTGTATATCCTGTGCTGCTGGGCCAGTGCTGTCCTCTTACATAAGAGCTCAGAGCCGGAGCGGCGCTGCTCTCGGCTCTCTGTCATGTGTAAATCTCAACTCCTCTTTCTGACACACACACACACACACACACAGGCACATCTGCAAGAGGCTCATTTTGTGTGTGTTTTATAATCCCCATTTAAAGCTTGACCTACTTTAGGCAAGTGCTCATCACTTTTTGGCTGATGTATTTAATTTTTTTTCATAAGCTCTGTGAGGACTATGGGTGGGGATTTGTACTGAATTTTAAACTCTAAATAGGATTGTCTCAGGAAAATTCCCTGCTTTTTTGATAAAGGGGGTTATGTCATCGTTAGACTTGATCTGAAAAGAGCCGCCCGTCTGATGTTTAGCAGATTTGCGACGCACAATTTCACAGGATGTTTGTAGATATTCGCTTTTCCCAGAATGAAGGTTAAATGGCTTAGATTGTGATCTGTTATTCGAGTTATTGTGAAGTCAGGTGGAATGTAATCTGTGGAGGTAATGCTGAGCACCAAAACAATGTTGATTAACCTCACTTGGGTCCAAATCTGATGCAAGGAATCAGATCAAACAAGAAGGCTGAAAATAGCAGCGTAGATATTACAAATTGAGTCCGTAATTCACATTTAGAAGGAAAACAAGTGAAACAGCAGAGGTCGATTGGATACCGAGGGTGTTGTAGTGTAGTGGATAAAAATCTGGACTTGTAAACATATGGGTGTCATCTCAAACCACTAAAGGGATGAAATATGTCCTTAAATGGGGCTTGAAATTTTACATAAGATTAAATTTAAATGCCATTTACATTCTAATTTGGATTATCTTTATAATTTGTCATTTGCAAATGGGTGAATGTCGGCTTCTTTTTTTTTTTTTGCGTTACGTTACTTTTTTCATAACATTACATAAAATAAAACCCATATTCCAGCATCATTTTGTTATTTTTATTTTTTGTTCAGTTCCTTAACCAAGTTTACTGTTGTACTTTTCATAGTATCACATGCTGATCTTATTTTCATGTTTAAAATAATCAAGTAAAGTATCACTCACAATTTTTTTAGGTAAGTCGTCCAATCGCATTGGAGGAAGGGTGGGGCAAATGGTGCTCTGGTCGATTGTCAAAACGTTCTTTTTATTACTTGTACAACTGCATTAAGAAGAATGGAGAAATTATTATTAATATTGTACTACACTCTGTCAATGTTTTTAAAGAACCCCTATTTTGCATTATAAAAGGTCATATTTTGGTTTTGGGGGTCTCCAACAACAGGCTGATATGCATGCAAGGTCAAAAAACACTTTCTTTGTCTTATAATATGCATTTATTTTTACCTAATTATCCCAACGACTCCCATATGATTTGTTCAGCAATTCATTTGTTCCCAAACCCTTCCTTAGCGCGAAGCTAATCTGTGCTGATTGGACCATTGACCCAGTCTGTTGTGATTGGTCGACTGCGTTCAGCACGAGACAGAGGGAAATGCCCACCACGACTATGAAGTAGCAGAGTATGTGAGAACCCAATGCAGGAATGCAATAAAGCAATGCAGTTAAACACCAGCATATTACTCTACTCTTAAACCTAACCCCGAGTAATAACAATAACACACATTCAGTATTAATCCACATAGTGGCAAAAGTTGAACTATTTTAAAAATTGACGGCACCGCGTGTGAGGAACAGCTGATGGTGGCCATAGCAACAAACAGCAGGAGGTCACGAGCACAAGAGGCATTTAAATCGGTAAAGGAAGAAGCACGCATCGCGTTTTCAACGTGGTTTTGGATGTAATATGTGAGTAGCCCCATGAAGGTTTAACCTGAGAGATACAGTACAATCACTGATCTATAATAGATAAGTGATTACAAGCCGTGCGGGGCGATTACAACGAATAACACAATTAAACAAATATTTTGCAAACTACACAAAACGAGGCAACAATTGTAGTTACACTTACATGTTATGATCCGGAGGAAGAAGAAACGGGTCCATGTGAACTGCAACAGTTACTGACAAAGTCCCTGTCAAAGTCTGACAAAGTCCTATACATAGTAGTTTCTGTTGCTCCTTGCTTTAATAGCAAACGGTCGACGAATCCCGCGTTGCAGCGTAGGTTATTGTATCAAAAATCTGAAATATGACAGGAACAAGTACAGCACTAGGTTGGCTATACGGTGGTATTGTTGTGAAAATGAACTTTAACCCTTTATTCCCCGCAGCCGAATCTCTATCTGTCAGTGATCATCTTTGCGTCGTGATCAGTCCCATGATCCCCCACGCACCGCTAGTGTCTGAAGGGAAAGGCGCGTTCACCAAATATGTAGTTCCAGATCCGGTAAAATGTGATGTACCGTATCGACGTTGACGCGTTCAAGCAAAAGATCCGAACCCAATTCAATTTATTTATTTGTCTCTGAGTCGACTATTTCATTAAAGAATCAATAGTTTTAAACATGGTGCACTTTTGGATTTCAACCTCAGCTGGATGTTTTCATTCACTTAGTGCTGTTACACACTGCATGGAAGGTCATTTTCAAAAACACATAATAGGGGCTCTTTAAACGTTATCTGCTAAATCAATTGCCTACAGCACCAATATACTGTATAGTAGCAACTAAAGTGGAAAAAATAGACGTAAATATTGTGTACTCACATTAAGACTTTAGCTTAGTGCTTTTACTGAGAAACTTGGAAAAAGTGTACGATGATGTACTGTATATCAATTGCTATGGACATATTTATTTGTAGTTAAAAGTATCTAAATGACAGTTGCCCACATTGTTCATGGTAGCATGTGAATGAACAAAAGTATCTTCTCTCGGTTTGCAGTTTATGCCATCCGTGAGGCTGCCACCTGCAACCTCATGAAGCTGGTGGAGAAGTTTGGAGCTGAGTGGGCCCAGAATACCATTGTGCCCAAAGTCCTCGGCATGGCCAATGATTCCAACTATCTGCACAGGATGACCACTCTTTTCTGCATCAATGTAAGTCTAGACGCACTGACTGATGCATTCTGCTTTAAATAAACTGCTCTTCCATGCAAGTCATTTTACATTATCTGGTGTAACAAGATGTGAATTACTGAAAGTTGTTTTATTTGGGTCAGGCTCTGTCTGAAGCATGTGGACAGGAAATCACCACCAAGCACATGTTGCCTGTAGTCCTCAAGATGTCCACTGACCAGGTGGCCAATGTGCGCTTCAATGTGGCCAAGAGCTTACAGAAGATCGGACCAGTTCTGGAGAACAGGTACTTAATAGAAAATTATAATAATTAAAAAAATTGTTTATCTAAAAACTATAATAGCGGCATATACTGACCGATCTCTTTTCACAGACTAATGGTATATTTTCTAATTTTGTTTTTGAGAATCTCAGAACTGGCAAAAACCTCCATTGTTTTTGATTTTATAAGCAAACCTCCCAGTAATTCTAGGGCCTTTTGCATCAGAGGAACTTATTCATAATTTATGTAAAGCCTGATTTATATTTCAGTGTCGAGTGATCGTAGTTCCCCGCGGTGCATACCGTGCGCATAGCTGATACTCTTGTGAGCATTTATACTTGTGTTGCTCTGGTAATTAAATATTTGAAACGCTAGTAGGCAATGAGGTTTCTGTGTTCCACTGTTTCAAATTTCTGTTCTGCTGTTTTGAATTTACACCGGAAATACATGCAATGCTACTGTAGAAGTAGTTCAAACTTGAACTCATTCATAGAAGAGAGAGGCGGGAACCGGTAAACGTTCAACAACTTTAATCATAGAGTAAATGCAAAACAAAAGTATTCATCTGGAACTCCCCCGTGGGATTCTACAATTGTTAAACACTTGCTCCGCTCCCACGGCTCTCAGCCCCATCCAAACTCGTCACTGACACCAAGCTGACCAATCACATATCTTGAACTCTGCATCACCACAATGTGTAGATAAATTTTTTTGAGAGGTGCGCATCAGGGTATGGCTAAGTGTATACAATGCTACGCCAGATCTATCGCATGCACTCAATGCAGAAATATTAATTGACCTATTGGCTTTTTTGCCATGTTTGCACAGACATATCTTATTAACTTATAGATGCTCATTATTTGCTAAGCCATAACATATTAAGAAGTTATTTTAAATTTTAGGAGTATCTTTTGGAGGAACTAAATTATCTCTTACTTCAGAATAGGGTCTATCCAAAAACAATGGGAACTACCAGGCACTGTAATTGTACTCTTAATGACCAATCCTACAGCTGTTGACCACTAGTGAAGATATGAATGCAACTAGGAGAAAAATCTTTTTTTCATGGGATGATCCTGGTGGTTAGTTCCTATAACTAAGTTTCTGTTAGTTTTAGTTTGTGTACCTGGTATGAAATCCCTGTACTATAACAATAGTCTATCCCACAGTGCTTTGCAAGCAGAGGTAAAACCAGTCCTGGAGAAACTTTCCACAGATCAAGATATGGATGTGAAGTACTTCGCTCTGGAGGCCATAAGTGGTTTGTTTCCTTTAATTACTTCAAATGTCAAACATAAATCTTCTCAGAACGTTGCTTGATTCTCTTCTATGCTCTCTCAACCCCCCCCCTCTACTTTCTCAATAGTTCTCGCCTTGGCTTGACTGACCTTCCACTCAACATCCAGTGAAAAACTGACAACACAAAACCTGTTGCATTTCTATTTATTGTTCATTTTGAATGATTAAATATCGTCTGTGTGTTCTTGTTTACTCTCTAAGATATTGAATGATCAAAGGTTGGACTTTGGGTCAAATTTTGCCTCTCAAAACACTGTTAGCTCAGCTCAGCTCTGCATGCTTGTACAGT
This sequence comes from Danio jaintianensis, assembly GCA_903798115.1. Classification (NCBI taxonomy): domain Eukaryota; kingdom Metazoa; phylum Chordata; class Actinopteri; order Cypriniformes; family Danionidae; genus Danio; species Danio jaintianensis. The sequence goes on along the minus strand of CAIGQV010019070.1, from coordinate 19,051,398 downwards.
ATAGCTCTGCTTAAACATTACACCGTGAGCCATTTCAGTGCGATCGTATCATAATCGGTACATGCCTGCTTCAGCATGCCATTTGCTTTTCTTAGACCAGAGCTCATCCTGCTAGTAGCAGATGGTGCGAAATGCCTGTTTATTTGCTTTAGTAGATTTGCTAGCACACAGCACATTGTTTACATGTGTTCCCTCTCCAGAGAGGGGAAAAAAAACTCTTGTGCTCACACGGTTTAACCACAGAGTCCTGCGTGTGCACAGGGCAGATAGAGTTCTGAGCACATGGTTAGATTGGGGTCTCTCTCTCTCTCTTGAAATGTGCTTTATACAGTGAAATCACACCTTTTATCATTAGCTTTTGCCATCCATGACTATATAATTGAATCAGTTGTGCACATCAACATTACTTTATTTTGGTCCTAAATAATCCAATTTATAGACTTCTGTGCCAATAAAATATCTAGTTCTAATAAAATGTATCGTTCTGAAAGTTTTTAACTTTTCTTTTTTTAAGTCAAAGGCAGGTTAAAGGGATAGTTCACACAAAATTGAAAATTGTCATCATTCACTTGTTCCAAACCTGTTTGAGTTTCTTCTGTTGAGAAGATATTTTGAAGAATGCAAGAAAGCAGCAGTCGTTGACTTCCATAGAACCACTTAAAGGTGAGTAAACATTTTTGGGTGAACTATCCCTTTTAATGTGACATCAAATGACTTGGTTGGCATGGAGGAATGTGTTTTGTGGGAGGTAATAGACTTAAACACAATTCATTGTTACAAACGACTTGCACCTACATTATTCTGAGGAAAGCCTTTGTTCATGCTCAATATCATGAGGACTTGCATTTTTCTTTTTCAACTCCTATGGGAAATTGGTGTACTTTGGGCACTAAATAAAGTCATTTGAACTATGTATCCTGCTGTTGTCCTCCTTTGACGCACTTTCACAGACTAATCGTTGCATAATTCTAACGGGAACAGTGTGTGGGTCACACCTGTTAGATTTCACCTCGAACCGTTTGTCATCCTATATGAATTTTAAAGATTAATGTGGAATCAGGTTTTTGGTCTCCTGATGAACCGTTTTCTACAGTTACCTGGCTAATGATCTTATCAAGCGCATTGGATTGCGTGTTTTCGTCACTGAATTTGGCTGGAACTGTTTAGCTTTGGCACTTTTCCTGGAGTATCAGGTGTCTTGTTTAACCAGCATCAATTCTGAAGGCAGTAAAAACTTGCGGGCTGGATTTGTGGCTAGATCTATTTGCAACTCATTTGAGCAGCTCACTTAGAGTGAAGTTATTAAAGAGGGTAGCAAACTATCTTGTTTCAATCCAATTTAGAGGCGTATAGTCATAGATCAGACTGACTTTACCTTGATGATTTGCATGGCTAATATAGTCTCATTACCTGAACCTAAATGTGGAGACAGTGGTCCATTAGTGAGCTGTCTGAACGGCAAATTAATGTCTTAAGCAATTACACTTATAAATGGCCACATAGAATATCTTAAAATTAATGTGGACTGATGTCTATATAATGTGAATGCGTTCGAGTCGCGCAAACTCTTAAGGCTGCGCTCTCAACAGCTATAAGTCTCTGTACTTCCTGTATAGCCTGGATGGGTCATTGTGGCTAATTACTTTCAGATGTTCCTACTTGTGTTTGAGCAGGATTATGCAACGGCAGCTGTGCTGGAGATGGCTAATAATTATTTTGTTTGGATGCATCAAGCTGAAATTCAAAGACTGATGAAGTCGTCTACTCCAATTCTGGAGCATCTAGTATGTTTATAACGTTCAAAATTATGACGTCATTCAACTGCTTTTGATGGAAGCACAGATACACCACTTCTGTCCCCATTACATAATGTGTTCCCCAGGGTTCAGTACTTGGCCCACATTTCTTTTCTTCGCTTCTGGTCATATCATCTGTCACCACGGTCTCAGCTTTCACTACTATATACTGATGACATTCTGATCTCAACACTAGCTTTAAAACGCTGCTTCCAGAACTACCACTCTAAAACTACCAACTCCATTATTGCATCTATCTATTGTGAGCAAATTTTTCCGGAAACTCAAATGATTTTTATCAACATTTAATCTGTCTACTGTACTATGGAGTTTAGCTTTCCAAACTTTATCAAATATGCCTTAATAACTAGAAAACGACAAGCATCCTTACTGGTCTTGAATGTATCTCCTATTGCAATTTTGGTCCTGGAATAAATTTAAAGTAATGGTTCAACCAAAAATAAAAATACAGTCAGTAATTACTCCCCAATCAAGTTGTTCCAAACCCCTGAGAACTTTGTTTATCATCTGAACACAGATTAAGATATTGAGGATGAAATCCCTTGAGCTCCCTGATCTTTCATAGACCACAACGGTCCCGGCTCATTCATAATCCTGAAAGTTAAAAATCATTAAAACAGACCATTTGTCTTCAGTTATTCAATCTGAATATTTCGCCCTTGAATAAAGTCACTATTTTTGTTTTATGTGCACACAAAAGTATTCTTGTAGCTTTATAATATTCCGATTGAACTACTGAAGACACGTCGACTGTTTTTTGGTACCTTTCTGGACTTGAATCAGACGAGGAAGCTCTAGGGTTTAATTTAAAATACCTTAATTTGCATTACGAATACAAACAATAGTCTTAGGGGTTTGGATCGACATGAGGGTGAGTAAATAATAACCTAATTTTCATTTTTAGTGAAACAACCCTTTAATGTTAAACTGGAGTTTTATAGACCATTTTGAGGGATGTAAACAAAAACAATGGTCCCAACGTATTTCCTGTAGCTTCCGAGAATCCAAAAAGAGCCACATATTGATAAATAATGTTATGATAACTTTTTTTAACATTAAGTTATCATTGAATTGCCTCTTGTTACAGTTATGAAATAGTTTGATAACAAGCAGGAATGTTCATGGGCCAATGACATGACGTTAAGTAATGAGGTTTGCACTGCGCGCTCGCGGTTTTTAAACTTTTGTGGTGCGTTAATCTTGTCAATAATATTATTCAGAAGGTCATAATTCGCATTCATCAAATAATTACTTTGTATAGTATTTATTTTATTTTACATTCTTCAGGTGATACAAAACACAAACGTTTCGGCACAATGCCTTCCTCAGTGTGACACAATCTTCACCCCTTTATCCCACAATCAATCACATTACGTCATTAGTTGTCTCATTTTCATTTCAAATACTATAATTGACCACATAAGAAATATTTACCTTCACCTTAAAAAACACCATTCCACAGGAAAACAACATATCCATTATCATCATTCACTTAGTCATATCTACATCAATGCAATGAAACTCTGACAGTCCAAAAACATAAAAAATACATTTTCATCACATTATTTGTATCATTACATGTTCAAAATCCGTGATTCACAGTATTATAGCTAAACAACAAACCATTAAAGAAACACAGAAAGGTCCAATTCCTCATTCATTCCTCTTGGTGTAAGTGATTTTAATTTATGAATCCAGAACGCTTCTCTTTGCAATAATCTTTTAATCATCACCTGAAGAATGTCAAAATAAAATAAATACTATACAAAGTAATTATTTGATGAGTGCGAATCATGACCAATGACATGACCACATTGAAATGGTCTATAAGAATACAACCAATTCACAAAGGACCAACATTTAGTGCCATGGGGCCAATAAACTAACCTCTGAATGTTGTTCAGTTGCTTAGAGTTGCCAACAATGAAAGCTACAGCAACAATTTAAGGTTTACTGTGGCACCTGTTGTTAATCTTCCTTGACGAGAACAATCGTCTTTACTCTCTGGGAGACCTGTTCTGTTCTGACTGAGAGAAAAGCTTTTCTTTATATTGGCGAATTCCAGTTGTTTCGCAATCTTTAATATTTCTTGTGTGGTAGTGTTAGTGTAAAGTAACCACCTGAAATAATAAAATGATTACTCATCTTTATACAAATGTGTGGAAAACAAACTGTTGCAAGCAGATGATGCAATCCAGTGTTTCGGCCTTACTTAAGAGAAGCACTAGTTGAAAACCACAGATCTGATGTGTCATTGATCGTGTGAGTGGATTAGAAACTCCACAACATGGTTACAGTCAGAAACTAATCTTGGTAAGGGATGATTGTTTCATGTTACATCACTCACTGCAATCAAATCATTGTTGTGCGTGTGTATATATAGTTTTACAATCTCATTAGATGTCTATTACACATTAGCACACTACATTATGTGCCTGAGGCTTATATACAGGTCAGGCATCACTGACTTAATTTGATCAGATGTTTTTCTCCAGTTTAGCAGACTGAATTAATCTGTGCCAATCATTCCTGTTCCTCGGAGGGTAAGATGTCTGATAACCACCTAATTATGCTGTAATAATAGGATTTTCCAGCAATGGGACTGTTAATTGCATTAACCACATTTGTTCAATTGCATTTCCTCAAGATTATCAAGAGTAACACCATTCCGCCACCAACCTTGCTGCCTCTGTAAGACAGATGTGGGTCAGGTTTAGGCTTTCTGCAAAAAGAGAAGACCTTAATTAGCTGGTTTAAGTGCGTTTAATTACAGCAAGTTAAAAATAAACTCCCTACAGGAACAGGTTTGGACACCCCAATTCTGTATTTTGTAGTTTTTTTACACTTGTATTTAGTTTGGTTTCTATTACAGATTTTCACATATCTTTTGCGATAGTTTACAAATAAACTCATAACAGTACCATCTTTAAAGTTCACTCGTAAATAAAGGTACAAAATCTGTCATTGGGGAGTGGGGCGGTACCTTTTCAAAAAGTACATTTTTGTTCTAACAGGTCCCTAAAGGTACGTTAATATCTAAAAGGTACAAATGCGTACCCTTACGGTACATTAAAGTTACAAAATTAAAGTTACAAAAGTGTATCCTAAAGGTACTAATGTCTACCTGTATTGTACAAAAATTTACCTTCTGAAAAGGTACCACACCAGTGACAGATTTTGTACCTTTATTTCTGAGAGTGAATGATCATGTCGCACTGTACCCCAATGGAAAAAAGGTTTCAATTGCAGAGTTGTGACTTTTGATATATATATATATATATATATATATAGTCCTTATAATAATATAGAAGTAATATAAATATGCTAAATATATCATATTTATTAATAATATATCTGATTTGCTAGAAAACCACCTCACAAGCATAAAAGCCTTTTGTGGGGACAGGGGCGTAGCGGACATTTTAAAAGTGGCCGGGGCAGCTGTATGAGATTCATAAGTTTACTTTTATATAATTATTAATCATCTGTTTCTAACTGGTCTGTCACTAAAATATCCCCTCCGTTGCTACGCCCCTGTGTGGGGAGGTATTTGTTACAGTGAGGATTCAATTAGGCATTTTTTCAGTAGAAATGCTGTTACAAAAATTGTTCCAGGTAACAACTTAAGAACAGCTGCTAGAAGCCCCTGTCGCCCACAAAACAATCTGACTTAAGTTGGGTAAGAGAAATATTTAGTGGTTGTTGATTTCGTGAACAGTGGAAAAAACAACATTGCTTAGAGTGTAATTTGTGAGCATTCTTGTGTGGTGAGCTGTCTGGAAATCTGCTCTTGCCTCATCTGAACGACTGAGTGAGCGAGAAAGAGAAAGCGTACGTGAAAAGTGTGAATGAGAACGAGTGAGCTCGGGGTCATGTGAAAATCCTCCCAGCAGAAGAGGAAGAAACCTCCTTTTGGGAACTAACTCTAACTGCTCATCTCAACACAATAATTGAGAAGTTGTAATGGGGATCAGAAGCAGAGATAAACAATTAAACTCAGAACCTCCTTCAGATGCAAAAAATGTTTGTTGTCTGAAATACTTTGATTTTAAATGTGAACATAGCTTACACAATTTCAATAATAAAAAAATGTATTCGACACTACGTTTTAGTAAAACGTCATGTGCACGATGCAGTTTTGTTCAACCATCAGTATTGAGACAGACAACCACCGACATCATCAAACCCCTCTAATAGAGGCACAGGTCCATCCATTATAATAAACGGAATTTATATATCAGAAAATTTATGTTGCAGCGGATTATTTGACAACAAAACTGCCAGAAGCTCCGATGTAGGACTACACCTTCTATCATCTTAAGGCCCGTGCACGCCTTGAGTTCACAGGTGCACATCAACTCCCAAAACGGCAGGCGTGAAAGCGTCATTAAAACAAACAAACAAAAACGCCTCGGCTGTCGGGTTCATTTTTTGTTTGTTTGACACACTGCTTAAAAACTTGGGCCATACTAATGATGAAGGCACATTTGTTCACGCGTCTGAAGCATGGTCTGGAGCTGCAGGAGTTACAGTAATCATGGTGGCGCTCAAGCACAAAATGAGCACACATTCCTGAAGACGACGCAGCGAGAATATGAACGGCTTGTTTTTCTGTCTGAACCAAAAAGCTTTATGATGAACGCTATAGCTGCTACGAACATGTGTCGTCAAGAGAAATTATGGAGGGGAACTGCAGTTGAAATAGGATTCAATGGTGAGTTTAATTTCTTAATTTTCTTTCTTGCAAGTTCATTAAGCTCGAGTTCACTCACCTCATCATGTGAAAACCGTGTAAAAAACAACAAACAATAAAACTGGAGATAATCGCGAGGCTTAATATTTATAGGTGAAACAGACAGTTCAGTTGCGTTGTTGATCACTCCCGTAAATAAGTGTAAGTATTAACATATAGACTTAATAGGCCCACAGGTCTAAAGACCATAGTGTGCTTTAGTGTGCACACTGAACAGCCACTAGATTGCCAACTATGATGATGAAAATCCCATCAGAGACAACAAACATACACAAAACTCTTTGTTCAATAAATCTTTTTTTATTTTAACAGCACATTAGCTTATGTGTGGTCAACAACCATGAAGGTAAATGTAGATTGTAGGATGTCTAAGGAATGGTGCTCGCCAACAAGGAGGTGTGATTATGACATGGCAACACATTCACTAATCTGTTCTTTCTGAACTATTCATAAGAAATATTGCTATTAATACTTTTCAACGGCATATACTGATCTGACTGACCAAAAAAAAGCACTGTTACAAAGCTGACCAAGAAGCTCCAAACTCCACACGGTGGGGTTATACAGGAACACTTCTGAGGGGACTTTGGTTTTGTACCTTTGTAAAAAAAACCTGGGTCTACATCCTGTAACAATACAAACAGAATCAAACCGATAAACTTATTACAGAACAATTCACCCAAAAATGAACATTCTGTCATCGTTTACTCACCCTTGTGACATTTCAATAATACCTTTATGGTACTTTTGCATCTGTTTGGATGCCATTAAATGTTTTAATAGAAGAAAGCATACAGATTTGGGTCAACATGATGAGGGAGAGTAACTGAAGACAGAATGTTCAGTTTTAGGTGAACTATTTCTTTAGGATCTTAACTTAAAAGAACAAAGAAAAAGGCACACGGAACACTATCACATTAAATACAAAATTGGTTGCATTTTGAAAGCACTTTTAAATTTTCTAACTCCTACGTTACACAAAACAATTACTAACTCGCACTCTCTCTGTATCCTTCTGTGAGAGAGCGCTGGCTCGCGGGGAGCACGTTATTGGAAAGAGATGAATTTTGTGTCTCTTACTTAAAGAAACCAACAGAGCAGATTCACCTCACCCATCTGCCGTCTCCTCAGCTACATTTCCTTTAGCTTCCTTGTCAAAGTGCTCCAGTATCTTTTCTGCATTAATATGTGTTCTGTTACAAAGCCCCCATATTTTGCGATCAATTTGTGGTTACGATCGTTCTCTGTAAAGTTTCTGAAATCTGAGTTTAGTCACAGACTTGTCATTTCAAGTAGAACAGATTTACTAAGTGCTTCTGACAAAAACAATCTTTTGTTTTGTTTGTCTTAAATTCAATGAATTGGCCGAACAATCCAGTGTCTTGTGACTAAACATGAATGCTGATGTTTTCTTTAATGCAAAGGGGTAAAAAAAACAGCAAAATCATTATAATAGAATTTCCTAAATCATTTAAAGACATGCTTACGTCACCCATGGATGTGATGATGTCTCCTGACATACAAACAGCTCCTCATTAATCATCACCATGTAAAGAGAGTCAGAACTCTCATTCCTTCAAGGTGTGCCAATTTGTGTGCCGATTCACAGGAACTGTGATATTAGCAAGCAAAATAACACTGTTGTGGTTCGAGGAGAACTAATTGTTATTCTTAGGGCTTTTAGGATGAGTGTGAGAAGGAAATCCAGTGGGAAATAAAAAAAAAAGATCTAAATCACAGCTTCATCCGCAAGTATCTGTGATACTTCTGTGATTTGGACTTGAGCCGTGCAGAAGAAACATCAGTTGATAGCAATTTTGGGTGGTGTAGTTCCTACTTATGGCTTGTTTTTTTCTTCCGTTTCAGATGAATCAGTATATTGCTTCTCTATTGCCATGTGTTTTTAACTAACACTGCACTTACAGAGTGCACACGACTAGTCTTTCATAAAGTCAGATGCTTTTGAGTGATTTGTTCAGTACAAAACATGTCAATGTTTAATTGTGCTGTCGAGCAGGCTCTGTATTGCAGATCTAGGCTGTCTTTGTGCTACATATGGTGTGTAGCGAGCAGCTCCTATCCTGCGGTCGGCTCCGAGGCGCGAGGAGGTGAGCCGCCAACGTGGTTGGCCCGATCGCCACACCATCCGGCACTCTATTGTGAAAGAGCAGCAGGTGGGACCACTGGAGAACGAGGAGGGAGGTAGGAAGGAGTTTCGTAGAAGTATAAAGATTACAAGCTCACGTTTGCCTTAACCTAAACGTCCAACATACAAAACTCGATCCATCCCTGTGACGTCATCTCATCCGTCAATTCATCCTGTAGTGAGTCAGATATCAAGGTAATACTGGTTATTCGAGTTTCGGCTTAGTTCACCAGCACAAAACCGTGCTGAGAGTCCACGGTCTCCATCATTTCGCTGTCCAGAAATGGGTCACCCAATGCCAGGCCTTCATAACCAGCAGCGCCAACCTCTGCTGGTGGAGGCAGCTGCCCAGGATCAAGAGGGTAGTCGTATTGCTTCGGGTACAGGGCTTCTCCGGATGGCGAGTGGCTTGGGTCACAGGGTGGGTAGGTGTAGTTAAGCGGTTCAGGCTGTTGGGGCTGCAGCTGAGCAGGGAAGCTTTGTGGTAGAGACTGCAGCTGAGGGTAATGGCCCAGGTAGGTTTCATACGCTAGGGCTTCTGTGTTGGGCTCCATTAGGGGCCCAAGTGGCTGTGCGTGTGCAAACGGCGGTGAGCTCTGCGGCTGCTGATGTGCTGGTGTTAGTGAGCCCTGCGGCTGAGGTGGGGCTCCGGAGTCCTGGTGGCCCATGGTTGCACAGGGAGCGAAAGGGTCCTCCACAATGTGCATCTGGTTGAAGTAGGCCTGCATTTGGGTTTGTTTCTGCAGATACAGACGTTTCTGTTGCAGCCTGCGGATCAAACAGAAGGGATTTAATAGATTGATCACTGGCTTCACATCAAGAGAGACCAAAGTAAAGTGTAGCACCTGTGTTCCTGCAGCTGCTGCTCCAGACTACGAGGAGTTTCTTTGCAGAACATCTGGCAACTGCTGGGGCTGTTGGCCATCAGTGTGGCTTTCTGCACAGAGATGCAGAGCGTCAGGGGTTGTGAAATACAGAGCTGTAGCAATTGTTCAGCACAGCCATGAACGTCTTGAGAAATACGGCAGTGAATTTTTGGCCAGTTGTTAATTTTATTGATAGAGACAGCAGATAGACTATATTCAATTAAGCAAAGCAAAAAAGGAAGAATACAATTAGAAAATCAGGTTGGATTTCTTCTCATTTGATAATAACTAGGCTCCAACAGAAGAGAAGTATTAAAAAACAAATTGACGAGTATGACTCCCACCACGAATCTTCAAATCTCCCTATGCTACACACACTATAATCATGAAATACAACATTTCTCATAATACAAGCAAAAGTAATTTTTAGTTAAACTGTCATTTGTTGTCTGACATTCATATACTTCTTCAAATTAAGTTTGTAATGTTTTGATTAACACAGTAGCTGGTTGGTTCGGCTCATGCCTTACAATGCTTTAATTTTCCATTGCCAGAAATGAATGGGACAAATACTTCTGGAGCCATGAATAGGATAACACTTATGAACTCTGTTGTGTGGCTGCCAACATGTTGAAAAGGGTCTGGGTGGTTGTTAACACGATGCTGTATGGTTTCTAGATAGAAAGATTATATTTCTGGCCAGTAGTAATTAAAATACTATTATAGACCATAGAATTATAGACCATGCACCATCAAGTATTTGCTTTAAAGTGCACATGTATCTGAGATGAGCTAAAGTGAGTGTTAGCTGGATGATGTGCATCACCTGTATTCTGTGGGGGAGGTACTGCGGCTCCAGACTCTGTCTCCTTGATAATAGAGTGGGGTGTGTTCCACCTGAGCACAGAGCAATGTCATGCTGGTGACCTCTTTCCTCCTGTACAAACCACACACACAGAGAGAAATCATGTCAGCGCCTCGCTAGGCGGCCACATCAGTGGCTGGGCACTCAAATGCATGAATTCATTACTCAGTTATGAAAAGCCTGAATAGCTGTTCGCTGACCCAGAGGGGATTCTGGGGAAAAAACATGCCAGTCTGCTCCAGTAGCTAATCCTCACAATGACAAATGCTTCTAATGGAAGATGATTTTCACAATATTAGCATAGAAAAATGAACATAATTTAGATTGTTTTTTTTTTTTTCTTGGACTTCATCTACACACTGGTGCCTGCTTGTGCTGTATGCCTACCAGTTATTCCCATCCACATTTACTCATTGAATCATACCAAATCTCTGTCTTCGGAGAGAGAGCTTGCACTGGAGCAATGGGCACCAGTCACTGGCCTGTTACTCAACAATGGCCGCATTCAGGGGGCTTACCGGATGGACAGTAAACAACTGACAATTGGCTGCTTCTTCTCCAGTCATTACATAAGTGGGGCTGTCTGTGTGTCAGTAGGGAGGTTAGAAGGGTAAAAGAGTTCAGCAAAGGGCATTCAGGCACTTTTTAACCCAAGTAACTTGCTGGATGATTAATCGAAAGACAAATTGAAAGTGCAATTCAAAACCCCCAACAAACTTAATTTCTCATGTTGGTTATTTCAATTTTTTTTAATTCATGTTGATCCTTTTCCCTTAAAAAATACAACTGCGTGTTAATTTAGTGCTACATGATTTTGTATCATCTCATTCTGTGAGTGGTGTGTTAAAAAATTGTAATTGTAACAGGAAGAACAAGGAACAAGAATACTATCACCAATAAACACACGCTCTGTGTTTTTAACATGTAAAATGAGAGAATGCAAGAGTCTCTCATACCTCAGATAATTAATGCACTGCATGTAATTGATCCTCTGTTGGGCAGGAAAAACACTAAATCAAAGGACAGCTATATAATTCAAAGGTCTTATCCATTACCATCATCAGCAAATCAGAATGCAGACAATGTGATTGTTAAGCCCAACAGACTATCAGTAAGATAGTAGCAATAGTTCCTTTTATTTATTTAGCTTTAATTTCAAATATCTATATATCAAATATCCATATATCTAAATATCCATATATTTAAATATCGAAAACCATAAATGATTACCCTCAATTATATTAATATCACAAGATCTTTATTTAGAAAAATACATCACCTTTAATAGAGTACATTTTACAGTGCAAACCTTTAATGAACTAAAATAAATAAACAAATAAAATGTAAGATGAAGATGAAATTTTAGTTCAATGTTAAGGTAAAGTATTCACTTAATCAATGTTTTATTTTTAGGTCCAGCCCTAATTTACAGAGCTTTAAGTATTTCATGAGGGAAAAAATGGAGGTCGAGAAGTTCTTGGAAAACTGGTTCACCTAAACCTGATGATGATGATGCAACCATTACATCAGTATCCCAGCATTAAGGCGCTCTCCCATGAGTCAGTTTTCATGAATGCACTGAATTGTATGGAGCAAAGCATCAAGCTCCATTATTGTGCACAGGTCAAGCATTAACTCAACACCCATAGTTCAACTATTTTAACTGTGACCATTTTTTCACAGAAGCACACTTTTTTTTAAAAACACTACTACACAAATATAATTGTATGTTTAAATACTATCACTATTAATCTAATAAATCAATACTGGCTAATGTTTACATTTACACATTTAACAAACACTTTATTTCCTCTTCCCTCAGCACGTATGTAAGAGAGAAATTGTGTTCTACAGGTAATTTGTCAATTGCACAATGTTTTCAAGAAGTATGGGGTGTTTTTAAGAGGGTGTCTGGTGCATAGGGAGAGGAAAAAAGTGTCACCTATTGGTGGTTTGTCAAGCCCACTCATCTGCGTGAAGCACACTATCAATTGCAAGATGTTTTTCCAGAAACATGGATTGTTGATAAAAGCATTAACCACTTTTGAAGGAAGAATGTAATGGTTTAACTAAATAGTGTTTAACTTTCCCCCTGCCGTTTCTATATTTTTCCCTTAAAAATTATCTTTAATCAAATGACATTTAAACATTTTCCCTATAAAAATGATTCCTTAATGCCTTGAATGTAACTGACACATTGGCAATCTTATATTGATTACTGCTGTTAGTGATTTCTGAGAGTGAGTGAATGTATTGAAATTCTGAAAGGACTGTAGCCTAGAAAGAGTGCTCCCTTAATAATCACAAAAAAGCGGTCAGTCGGTGACTTAGTACATCGCAACATCACAAAATTCTGTTATTAAAGTGCTTTTATATAATAATCTGTAAAAACAGTTCATCTCTTATTTACATAAGAGGATTTGCACATAAGTCAGCACTGAACAAAACTCCAGCATTTCGAGCAGTAAACGTAAATGCCTCTGATTGGCCATTATATTAAAATAAATGAATGAACAGTAAATTACCAGCACATTTTTGTTTTTGGGTAAACAAACTAATTTGCACATTCATTGTCTTTAAGTTTCCAAAAAAACAAGATCGATGTAAAAATGCTTGTTAAATGTTTTTTTAAATACACCTTTTCTGCTGCCTGATTGTAAGAGATACTACAAAACAAATGACAGGTTAAGCCAAATCTGTGTTTTCTAGTATCTCTCCTGGTGGACTGACCTGTAGTGCAGGGTCCAGTAAGCCATGTGGATGGGCCTGAGGGCTCAGCAGCCCCAGGGATGGGGTTTCTCCAGAGCCCATCTGCTCATACACCTTATTTAGCTCCAGGATACCTTTGGTACGTGCCAGATTCTGTAGGTGCTGTCTAAAGGCCACCAAGCCTACACAGAGAGAGGAATAAGATTATGAATAATAGCAGTGTTCTTCCCTCATCTACATCCATGTGTGGTCATGTATTTTCAGATGGGAGTGTCAGAACAGAGGAAGTGACTCTCGTTCCCTGAAGCCCCCACCACCTCTGACTGCTCCGGTGCGCCACTACCACGTGACCTCACAACACGGCTAATCAGTCTATTTCAGGACAAGATATGTCCAGGCAGGGCTGCAAATGCTTTATTCATCGCTCAAGTGCATATTAAAATGCTGTTTAGTGGCTCTTGACTCCTTTGCTGCTGAACGGAAGAAGGTAGATGGGTTGATTCTCAGGTTATTTTAGGGCTTCAAGTGATTAAGGGTAATTATTCAGGCCACAGGATGAGAGAACTCAATAGGACCGATTGGCCTAATCTTCAAAGCGTTCTCTGATTCACTCAATGAATCATCTGACAGGGGGTGGCGCATTTAGAGGAGGAAAACAAGAGAGAAACAGGGAGGGAGTGAAAGGGTGTGAAAATAATAAGTGTGAGAAAATGAGAAGAGCAGAGAAATGTATTACTTTTTATTATTTTTATATCTAATGCACATACAACAGTGCAAATGTCCAAATGACTGCGATTAATGGTGGTGAGCATGTAAAATTTTACACTTGTTAAATTATTTAACATTGTGTACAATTTCTTTTTTTTTTTTATTCTAATTTTGAACTATTTTTTTAAAATAGAAATTATATTACCAGCTGACAAATGTGTCACACGATTCTTCAGGAATCATAATCATTCTAAGATGCTGATTTGGTGCTGAAGAAACATTTCTTCTGATTCAGTTAGCAGTTGTGCTGCTAAATATTTTTAGAGCAAACCATAATAAGTTTTTTGGATTATTCAGTGAAAGACAGCAATTTAAATCCCACATGAATTGGAAGCTGCTGCAGACATTTATTTCAATATGATAACATATTTCCAACTTGAATATTAACGGGGTGGGGTTTTATTTTTGCAATCCTCCTCTCATCTTTCACTTGCTGCAAACTAACAGTTTGAGGGGTGTTGCTAAGCATATCTCGCCTCAGGCCGTCAAACTGATGTTATTTTACAGCAGAAGCAAATGGTTAGATTCTGATTAAAAACGGTTTACTTTCATTATACGGATTAATTTTTCACCTTTCAAGACTAACAATGCACTAGCAAAATGTTGTCAATTTTGATTCCATCCAACATTTGAACATCAGTGAATATAATCTCACTTAGGGCTGCACAATACATTATTTGCATAGACACTTATATTTGTAACCCCACAAATATTTGTCCATACTATATATATATATATATATTTTTTTTCATTATTTTGTTTTATATCGCAATACATATCACAGAAAAGCTATATATTGAAATGTCAGTTTTTTGCAAATCTCCCTCACCTTGTGTGAGTGATGTGTCTGAAGCCCTGCGGCCCTCTCTGAAGCTGATGGGAGAGCGGTTGTGCGTCTCTCTCCTCTGGGTGCTCAGTGCCTGCATGGCGGGGTTTGCAGGCCGAGCGCTGATAAACGGTGGAGTCAAGCGGGTGACTGGTGTGTTGGCCAAAACCACCTCATTAAGAGAGGGTCCGTCTTCAAGCAAACTGAGGTCACTGTGCATGGAGCCCATATCATACTCTGAGTCCACGCTACCCAGAGAGGGGTTATGGCCCATGCTGAACAGTTTACCTGGTTAAAGAACAGGATGAAATGCTTTATAAAGCACTGTAGAATTGTTGCATTAACATTGGCAGCACTAGTTTACCAATAAGCCACACCGACCTCCACTTGTCATGATTCCTGGCTGGTTTGTGACCTCAGATAGTGTGTGTCTGCGCTGACCAAAGCGGGCTGTCTGATAGGCATTGAAGACGTGGGTATGATCATCCTCTGTGTCTGGCTCCTCTGTTTCGATACCCTCATCTATAGAAGTCTCCATCATGTTGCTGGGCGACGAAGCGCTGGATTTACGAATGGCCACGGGGGGCAGGGGGTCCAGCATGCAGCCGTTGATCTGCAAAACAATGTAAAGGTCTAAATATAATATTTTCTGTCACGAAAAGAATTTGAATGATGATGTAGGCCTTGAGCAAATCCCCACCCATCTAGAGGAAAGAGGTATAGATATAGAAATAGAGAGAAATAGATTAGAAATAACAAAATTGTGAAAAGTGTTGCAAATTTAATAAAGACTCCTATAGCTGCAAGTAATAAAATAGTTGCATCCATGAGAAAATAAGTCCCAATTGTGAGGAAGTCGTAATCTATAACCTCACATTTTGAGATCAAATGTGTCAGTTACCTGAAAACTACAACATTTGGATATATAAGGTCAAGAAATATTTAATATTAGTGAAAATATTTTGGGAAATATCACATCACATTTATGAGAACTAAAGTTGCAATTCTGAGGCAGAAAGTGACCATTATAATAAAAAAAATTTCAAGTTAAATTGTAAGAAAAAGTCACAACTGTGAACTATAAATTTGCATTTAAGAGAAATAAAAACATTATTTTGAAATGATTATGATATGATTGTTAAGTTCAAATTTGTGCAAACAAGTGACAAGGTAAAACTTTACAGGTGGCAAATATGAAGATTCATTCATTCATTCATTTTCTTTTCGGCTTAGTCCCTTTATTAATCTGGGGTCGCCACAGCGGAATGAACCGCCAACTTATCCAGCATATGTTTTACGCAGCGGATGCCCTTCCAGCTGCAACCCATCACTGGGAAACATCCATACACACTCATTCACACACATACACTACAGACAATTTAGCCTACCCAATTAACCTATACCACATGTCTTTGGACTTGTGGGGGAAACCGGAGCACCCGGAGGAAACCCACGCCAGCACGGGGAGAACATGCAAACTCCACACAGAAACGCCAACTGACCCAGCCGAGGCTCGAACCAGTGACCTTCTTGCTGTGAGGCGAACATGCTACCCACTTCGCCACCATGCAGCCCAAATATGAAGATATATGATGTAAGTTTAAGAAACATTTACAATTAGGAGAAAAAGTAAAAAAATGTGAGATATAGTATATGAGATTCATTCATTGATTCAATCAATCATTCATTTTCCTTTGGCTTAATCTCTTATTTATCAAGGGTCACCACAGCAGAATGAACTGCCAACTATTCCAGCATATGTTTTAAGCCGCGGATGCCCTTCGCGACCTTCTTGCTGTGAGGCGACAGTGCTAACCACTGAGCCACTGTGCCACTCCTAGTATATGAGATATAAAGTCATAATATTAAAGAGAAGTCATAATTTTACAAGGTAACGTCACAATTAGAAACCATGAAAATACAATTTGGATTTATAAATTTACATTTCCAAAAAATAAAGATACATTTGTGAAAGTTTAAGTCACATTTAAGATGATGTAAAATAAGTCACAATTTACATGTTAAACTTAAGTAGAGCTGCAGTATATATCCAATTCCTATATTCACTTCAAAGTGATTCAGGAGGTGACAACCTTTCAGGATGTTTCTTTTACTTTGGATGAACTCTTATTCACACTGGTGTTGCAGATAAGACATTTCCCCAACAAGCGTCCCAGCACTGCATTTCTCAAGAACGGGTTCTAATCTCCCATCAGCCCTCATAAGTCACCCGCAGACCTGAGGCACATTTCCACTCAGTCAGCACCACACACACACACAAAACTTTACGTGCTTCACGATGACAGACCGAACTTCATGAACACATTCCCTAATGATTTGGAGATTGAGCAAGAGTAAACAAAAGCTCTGCAGTCTCTCCCTTTTCGCCTCTTTTTATTGCTCCCTCTCTTTCACTCTAGCTTTTCGCTCAAACGAATGAGTGAGCTGGAGACGAGGGGGTGGAAGTCTGGAATGCAGGGACAGGAAGTGTGTTTTGGCTGAGAGGGCTGTCAGAGCCTCATGCAGACCGAGTACACTGAGACATGCCATCACACACACACACACACACACACACACGCACACACTCAACATGGATCATCTGGATGAGTTGAGTTTCCTGCAGCCTGCTGGGCCAGGAATTCTGTTAGCCCAACACACAGTTAAAGAACAGCAACACATCCTCTCTTCTTTCTTTTTTGCAATTTAGCCCAATATTGTACCCGGCTCTTTTGCTATTGACACACAAACAGTGTGACTATACAGAATGAATTATGTAATCCCAGCCATCCCTCCCCAGCAGGGGTTGTGCCGTACTTTCCGAGATCATGCTTCAGATTTTATGATCTTGAACTAGAAAGTGTGTCGCAATTACCCCTGTTATCTTAAAGGGCAAGTGCGTAGATTTTTCAGTGCTAAACTGTTAAGTTTTATTGTCCTAATATGCATAAACATGCCATTTGTTGGTTAATTTCTGCAAAAAAAGTGTAAACGTTCTTTTTTTGGTGGTTTCTATTTGTTTGAACATCTCAACCAGTCAGACAACATCAATACTGGCTCAACCAGTGGTGTAATTGATTAAGCAAGCGCCATCAGTTTTTCCGCCATTTACACCATTTGGGGAAACCTGTGTGAAAACAGACATTATTTTTTAGATTTCACTGCACGCTGTAAAAAAATGTAACTAGATGGACCTCTTAACATACAGTTTGATATTTGTTGATGTTACCAATTACTGCCGTCCACCCTCCAATAATATAGAGCCCTTTTTTGGAATTAAATTAACTAAACTAAAATACAACTGAAATCATGAAACTTGTTAAATAAAATAAAATATATAGCATGTACAAAAACAAAAAGAAACGAACTATTAATTTCAGTATATTTCAATAAAAAAGCTGAAAAAAGAAAAAACTGTAATTTTACTACACAATTTGACAATTTACTGTACAATACAATTTAAAAGTGAAAAGAAAATACAAAAGAAAATAAGAAATTTTGGTCATTAAATATACTTTTTTGAGGGGTTAATGTATTAAATTCTATTTAACCTTCATATGCATAAATACACTATTTGTAGGTTAATTTCCCCAAAAAGTGTAAACATTGTCTCTGGTGCTTTCAAAGGATTGCTGTGTTTGTTTTAACATCTCAGACAACAGCAATACTGACTCAACCACATAATATATATATATATATATTTTTTTTTTTTATAGTTTTTTATTTACAATCTTACAATAAAATGTATAATAAAATGAAATATATAAAAAATTTATATATTCATAGCTATTTTAGGCGGGATTAAGTGTCTCACCTAAATATTTGAAATGTCATTTAATTACCTACTAAGTTTAGCATCATTTACTTCCTCCCCTGAACTATGCATTCAAGAAACAATGTACAAGATTCCTCTAACTGTAAAGCCCTAACATCCGTGTACACATACACCACTCACAGCACCAATATGTTTTTAACAATAATAGGAATTTTGCACATTGTTTCTTGCATGCATTGTTCAAAAGAGGAATTAACTTGTGCAATGTTCAGTATGAAAGCCATGAAGGCTCACTAACTCCACATTTCCGAAGATGGTAAAATAGCAGCACACACAAAGCCAGGCAGTCTGTGGTGTGCATATCTTTGAGAGAGAGAAGAAAGAAGGGAACGACTAAGCCGGAGCGAATGGACAGCTGTCACGTCCAATGTGTGTCACTGCAGTCTGACCCGCTTACGTAAGCCAAACAGCTGTGAACGAGCTCAAGGGGAAAACGCACACTCGCCTCACCGTCGCACAAACTTTACTACAGCTACTAAAAACCATCAGAGTCAACAGCCTCTTCCTCTTCCTCAGAGAGACAGACAGACAGACAGACAGACTGATAATATGAAGACTGTAGTGAGTTAAGGAGAGCTGTGCTGTTATTCCTGTTCTGTATGCCAAGCTGGCAGGCGATCTGGCCGTCTGTCAGGATGGTTGTGAACAAAAGGCTCCTCGGGGAGCAGGCGTGATGAGGAGGCCTGAGCAAACAGCCAGACCCACTGCCTGACCTTGGAACGACTCAAGTTGCTTAATATCAATGTAGGGGAAGGAGTGTAAGAGCACTCGGCGGGCAGCAGCAGTTAGACTCTGGAACAACAACTGTTTGTTTAAGCCTTTTGACAACCCTGCAGCTGGCAGTATAGCAGTGAGGAAGGCGATTTGGTGAAAATGGAAGGAAAACCAATGGAAAACCCACAAAACATCTGTCTTCTGTTCTAAATATGCATTATAATTATTTATCTTTAAAAAATATTAATCTAGAGTTGAAGTCAAAATTATTAGCCCTCCACTGAATTTTTTTTCTTTTTCAAATTTTTCCCAAATGATGTTTAAGAGAGCAAGGAAGTTTTCGCAGTATTTCTTATAATATTTTTTTTTTGTAGAAAGTGTTATTTGTTTTATTTCGGCTAGAATAAAAGCAGTTTTTTTTAGTTTTTCTTAAACCATTTTATAGTCAATATTATTAGCCCCTTTAAGCAATATTTTTTTTTCCGATTGTCTACAAAAAAAAAAACTTGTTATACAATGACTTGCCTAATTAACCTAACTTGCCTAATTAACATAGTTAAGCCTTTAAATTGCACTTTAAGCTAAATACTTAAAAAATAAAAAATATCTTAAAAAATATCTACTAAAATATGATGTACTGTCAACATGGCAAAGAAAATTAGTTATTAAATTATTAATATTATTATTATTATTAAGTTATTATGTTTATGTGTAGAATGTTCTGACTTCAACTGTATATTTAGACATAATTTTATTTAAATGATTACCTGATAATAAACTTTTTAAATAATCTTTTTTTAAAAACACTTAATTAATTTTACTAATTTAAAAGATCTACCTGATAATTAATTTTATCCAATGTACATTATTTTATCAAACGTATAAAACTAAATGTACAAATACCCACAAATAATAAACATATTTATTAAGCATTTGTTTATAAAAAATCTCAAAAATATGCCCCTCAAAAAAAACAACTATATTACCTCTTACATTATTTTGCTAGTTTACAAATTAAAGTAT
The DNA here is from genome assembly GCA_903798115.1 of Danio jaintianensis. Classification (NCBI taxonomy): domain Eukaryota; kingdom Metazoa; phylum Chordata; class Actinopteri; order Cypriniformes; family Danionidae; genus Danio; species Danio jaintianensis. The sequence goes on along the minus strand of CAIGQV010019070.1, from coordinate 19,031,079 downwards.
TGCCCCTCAACAAATCTTAATTTGATCAACTCAGGAAAAATCAAACCTTTTTGATGCCACAGTGAAATGTGATAATAGTCAGACAGAGAAACACAAGTGTCGTTTCACCACAATCAATTAGTCACTCACTTTGGGAGTCCCAACCTCCTCCTCCTCCATGAGGCTGTGCTCTGCACCGCAGGAGGATTGTGGGAAAGTGAAGGAGTCTGTAGAGGCTTGAGGCACAGCAGGAGGCCGCAGGAGACGCACGTTCTGAGGCAGGAGACTCACCTGAGGAGCAGCGCTGCTTGCCTGCAGCCCAAAGAAAGAGAGAGACCCAAACAGTCAACATCACACTTGCTGTTAACATTTTCATTTAGCCTAATTGAATTGAAAGAGTGTACCTTGACTAGGGTCTGCTCTGCGATTGTACTGGGGCGTCTCTGACGAGCGTCGAGTCGGGGCTCCACTGGGAAGCTGCAGCGGTGGGCCTTCAGCCTCTCAACCAGCAAGTAGTAGATAGCAGCAAAGTGATTGTAACTCTTATTCTGAAGAGACTGGAGAAGCGATTGGAAAAATGGCTGTTTAGTCAAGCTTGTTTGAAAAAAAACATGCTTTTATGTCTTGAAATGTGTGTAATGTGGTCACCTCCACAGTCTTGTGCTGGTCAATGCCCAGGCTGTGCATCAACCTGAGCACCTGCTCGCTGTATTCGCCCACTCCAGCCTCTCCCTCTGTGGTCTGCTGGTACAACATCGGCCGCTGCACAGGCACCTCCATCACCATCCACTTGTGCTCCTTTATTTGTCCTATAGACAGACGCTTGGAGGGGTCTAACACCAACATCCGCCTGATCAGATGCTCACAGTCTGCAAATAAAAGAAAAACAAATCAACAATCATGTACCCCTAAAAAAAAAAAGCAAACACCAACGAATCCTGACAATACTGAAAAAAAATGCATACAAATTAAACAAGAAAGGTCAACGATATTCAACCTGGTAATAATAAGAAATGTTTACTGAGCAGCAAATCAGCATGATTTCTAAATGATAGTGTTATGCTGAAGACTGGATTATTTGACATTTAAAATATTTCATTAGAGATTAGAGTTTCATTAGGATTCTGAGCAAATAACATTAAAACATCTTTTTATCACTAATCTTTACAACAATGTATAAAACAAAAACACATTTTATGCTCCATTAACTAACAATACTGAACCAGAGAAAATGTATTAAGGCTTTATTTGCCTCTAATTTCTGTATTTTTTATTTTTAAATCAAAAAAACTTTTAATTGAATAAAATGTACTTGTTTTTATATAATTTAGTTGTATTTAACTAATTTTCACATTTATCTTAATCGTAATATGTAACAATATTACTGCTTTAATATATTTTAGACTTTCAAAAATATGATGCATTGTGCTGTTTGCCACAAATATGAAACAGAAGAAAGCAACCCTTGTATTGCCTAATTAATATTCAGAAACCAGCTGAAATGATCAATAAAGCAAGTTAACTCATCAAAAATCTTTAACATTGTATCAGCATAACTTTTTTTAACATACTTTTTTTTTTTACTATGACTTTATAAAAAAAATTTCACTGCATTGTGTCTTAGAACATCAAACAAATATTGATTTAGTACCAATTTAATGAAGTACCCTAAAATAAGCTTGTCAATAGGAAATAAATTACATTTTCTATACCAATTCATCATTGGCAGGTTTGCCAAGAAGTAGTTGCACAATGTTACTTTGTAAACCCAAACAGCGTACAGTTTACTCGTCAGAAGAACAGTTTCTCCTGATAACAATTAGCAGTGAATTTTTATTTGTGATATTATATCAGTGAAGTATTATCATGAAGTGGGAGCAGTGTGAGTGTTGTGTGCTCGTCTCGGCGGTACAGAGAGAACAGCAGCTCTGTAAAATCTCAGCCTGAAAGGGTCACAGTGTGTTTGCTTCACAGTAAACACTGCTGCATTTGAGACGTAAGTGGCGACAGCATGTACCGTCCACTGCCTAGGACAAGATTTGTGGAACAGCCTCTGCAGAAAACAGCGCACCGTCAGTCCAACACAAACCCAAAACACATTATCTCATCCAAGAATGTACAAGGTCTGTTGTCGCTCTCTCTGCCCTTTCTTATTAACCACATCTGACTCGGCTGGATGAAGACGACTGACGTCACTGGGCTGATGGCGATGTGGGTGTTCTTACACATCTCGCTGCTGATCATTTTTGGAAAGAGAGATCTTGTTTTTCGCTTATCCGGTTAATGTGCTGTATTTAGGGTTCCTGAAGAACCCCGAGACATTAGAGCAAAGATAGGGAGTCCCACAGCTACAGTAATGCTCCTGTGCTGGATCACAGTTGGATATCCTGCTGCTGGAAACATCCTCCTCCTGGGGGGCTCCTTCACTTCAGCAGGGGAAATGTTTACATATTCATGAAGACACCATATGCAGAAAAACTGCTGTTAGGACCACTTTGTGAAGTCTCTACCTTCATTTTAGGACAAAGGGGTTTTTCAGATGCAAACTGATTATCTTGGTATTTCACTGCGACAGTGAAAGCTCATCTAAAAATAAATAGTACATATTTTCTCTGGGTACTCAACCCTCATGTTTGTCCAAATCTAAATCACTTTTTTTAGGTGTAACATAAAAATACATATTTTTGGAGAAAACGTTTTGATTCCAACTGGCTTCTATTGAATGAAAAAAAAATCTAAATATTGCACTAAATATCTACCGAAAAAATAAATGCGTGCATACAGGTTGAACGACATTGTATGAGGTTTTAATTTTTCAGGTGAACTATCCCATTAAGCCCATAGCTATAATTTAACGTTGCTAAAACACAGTCTGACTTGTATGTTTTGAATCATGAAACATGACCCAACATCTTTGAGCTTTGAATTGTACACAGCTGCTCTAGAATCTGGTTTCCTCTTGGAGTTCATTGATCCTGACTACTCAAAGACTAAACACAATTTCCATCATGATTCATATTTAGGATGACGTTTCATTGTTGGTATGAAGTTCTTTGTTTCTTCCTGAACATAAACATTCCCTGTAAATGATGCAGCATCAGTGCAGCCTTAGCCAGTACTGCTGTCATGGAAACATTTTATATATTTTTTTATTTAAAATATAAATATAAGACTTTCATTCATCATATTACCCAATGTAATGTAGAGGATATGACAAATGTCTTGTCTCGATTACTTTTTAGGAACAATTTAAGCAAATATCCAGCTAATTATTGAGTTTAGAAAAAGTTTTCTTTGTGCTGTGATTTAGTATTATTTTAATAGGATTACAGTTTTTATTAATTAGAATTTTTATATTTCAGATTTTTATCTCTTTTATATTTTCGAGAATTCATTTAAGTTCCTTTCATTAATCCTCTTTTTTACAACAAGGCAATTTCATTATTTTGTAATGGTTTACTTATAACTTAACTAATTATGAAGTAAATTTAGGAATTCATTTCAAATTTAAAAACTAAGGCTGGATACAATTTTGTGGAAAATTGAAAGAAAAAAATCTTAATACATTTTTTATGTACTAGAAATTATATATATTTATATACACATAATTTATTAACTTTTTTTTTTAATGACAATTTAGTAAATGCATTGTAATCTGTACCTTCCGCAATCATACCTCTATTTAACCTCAAATTATCAAAACACAGAAAACAACTGTAGCAAGGTTCGACTTGTCTGACATGTATCCTACATGTTGTTGAAGAATGCCATTACTGCGCAAGTTCCTGAATGTTCCACATTGTCTTGAGTCCTCATTAAAGCTACCAGGATTATTCTGGAAAAGTACTTCTTCACTTAGAAGTGAGCCAAAGTTCCCTGTTTGACCCACCAGGCACTCATAATGATTCCCAACGGTGCATGTAGCGTGTAGTGTGTGCTAGTGCTCTTGGCTGAAAGCACGCTGAGGTGGAGTGCAGATGCTCCGCAGGGGTAAAATCCTCTGTGATGAGCGCATTTGAAAAGGAAATGTAAAGGAAAGAACATATGCTGTTCTTCTTATTTGGGGAGTAATGCTTAGCTTCAGTCTGGAGCTTGAGTTATGCGCTAACGTTCTCAATGTGGCGTAATTGTTTAAATGTCTTAAAGTCACTGACCCTTACTACTGGGCCCCCTCACCCTCAATTAGGGGCCATCCTGGCAGGACCGGGAGGTTAATGTGAGCACGTTCTTCCTCTGGTTACTTGATCCATGCCTAATCACAGCGAGCAAAGCTGGTGTAGTATGAACAAATGTGACATAATAAATGACTCATGACTCCTACGTCAAGAGCGGCCCACCGTGAACTGAGTCGCTGCCATCGGGATGTTTTGCCTTGCACCCTTTGCCCTGTCACTTTATTACTCTCTTGCCCTCCTCATGTTCTATGCATTACAATCCTGCCCTTCACGTCTTGCATTTTTCTGGCCAGAAAAAAAGAGTGGAGGCAATGTTGTGATTTTAACTTGGCGTCGGTCACTCATTTGTAAGTGAGTGGGCTAACAACTAGTTGGGTCATTAGTCTTAAGGAAGGCTTGTATAATTAGATTGACTGTCTGGTTTACCTGACGCTGACTGGATTTTCTAGCATGGTCTAGACCTATGATTTCCAAGTGATCAGTAAATACTTATATTTAGCAAGGATGCATTAAATTAATAAAAATTGAAAATAGACATTCACAATGTTAAAAAAATTTTCCATTTCAAATAAATGCTGTTCTTTTGATAAAACAATCTTAAAAGTTTCCACAAAAATATTAGGCATCATATCTGTTTTTAACATTAAAGCCATTATGGCAATAAATTCTATTTTAAAATACATTAAAATTGAAAACAGTTATTACAACTTTTTTAATAATATAACTTAATTTTTAAACTAATATTTCACAAGATCACCCTCAAAATGAGTATCCTTTTTCCCTACTGTAAGCATTCAAATATTATCACCTGTAGTACATAAAATGATTCATCTACATTGAGACATTGAGTTCATCCACAGAACAAAAATAATTGTTAAATAAGTGTATCTCTACCAGTTGACCTCACTAACAGGCTAGTCAGTTACTAGTTTACTAGTGGACCATCATGACTCATGTGAAAGGGAAATGTTACACTGCAGTTGGAGCCGCTTCTCTTTATACAGTCCAGACGCACACAAACTGTAGCCAAAGCACTTCTGGAATGTTTTAATTAACTTGAATCACTTTCAGGCTTGAATTTTATGAAAAAAACCCCAAAAAAAACAACAAGAATACCAGAATACCGTTCCTGGCGTTGGCTATGTGTGTGATTGAGAGCGTCTCACCTTCTGTCATGAAGTAAGGGATACGGAAACGGCCCTCCAGAACACGCTGCCGCAGGACAGGGAGAGAGGGGCCGTCGAAGGGCAGGGCGCCACACACCAGCACGTACAGAACCACCCCCATACTCTGCAGGAACACACACACAAACACACACAGTGCCAGCTCAGTGAGGGAAAACACGATTACAACGTGTTCATGTACAGGTGCATGCACTTAAAGGGATAAATATGTGAGATAAAATGAAGAAATGAAAATGTGCTGTAAATTTGTTCACCTTCAGGCCATTCAAAATTAAGGAACTTTTTTCTTCAGTAGAACATTAAAGAAACTGTGGTCCTTGGTGATTCATAAAATGCAAGTCAATGGCTAATGGCACTTCCAAGTTATTAACCGCTTTTAATGCCAATGTTTTGTCCACTTTTTTTTGTCCACATTATTATGCGACAGTAATAATGTTGTAAATAATGTTCAGTTTTTTGCAAAGACCAATGCTGAATACTAACTGTGTGATTTGGAAGCACTGTACGTGTATTATTAAACATTTGATTAACAAGCTTTGTCATTTAATATTAATTAAATGGGTGGCCCACTACGATATCATATTTTAAACTTTAGTTGATGTGTGATGTAGCTGTGTGAACATAAACAACATCTCTGAATGTAATACGCTCAAAGTTCAATGCAAAGGGAGACATTGGCTTTTACAATGTTAGCCTAGCAAAGACTACAGCGAACAAAGTTTGTGGACTACAAAAAAATACATCTGGGTTAGTGAGATCACAAATGCTTCAGGTTATGCGCATTCACCACGCGCAGCAAAGGTGCGTTGCCAGAGGTGCTGTAATGTTATAGCAGAGAAAGCTAAAATGCCGTCCAAACGCTGCAAAAATTTCCACAGAGCGTGTTCTGTTTCTGTATTTGGGCTTACAAAGAGCATGACACAAAGACAGAAGTGCTTACAATTTAATTTTAATTATGTTACAGAGAATTATAATAAATATATAGCTAGCATTTGACAAAGGAGAACTTCCAGAATCTCTCCCAGTTCAGTGCTGGATTTGGCTAAAAACTCCTCAAAGAAGGAGCAGCTCCAACCATAATAGACGAAGCTGTGGATTGTGAGCCACAACCTGAAAGTATTTTTATTTCTTAAAATTTAACAATTACATTCACAGTTTCTAGCATTAACGGTATGTTGTAGCAAGGACTTAAACAAGGATGTAAACAATGGGAAATGCTGTTTGGCACCGTTAACAATTAAGCTACAAATTCATATTTATCCGTCAAACCCCTGTAAACACGTTCTTCACCAATCTTCACCAGCGCTGCAGTGTCTCTCTATGTGGCCACTTTCCCTGCATTCTACATCTCAAATAATCAACTTACAAAAGATATGTGAACATTTCATATTACTTACACATGCCTATTCCGAATAGATGTGAAAGACACTTTTCAGATTTCATTTTAGAGAGCAGGCATGAGGTTCAGCTGTGTCCTTTTAATTTTCTGTCTGATTCAGGCTCAAACTGATACGGCTAACAGCTCCTCTGACTGACAGTATTTACACAGCAGAGGCACAGCGCATGCTATTAGAGGCGAGACGCTTTTCCTGGTGACGTGGAGCCGATCCGCGAAACACAGCACATTGTTAGCTGACCATTCAGAGCCTCTTGAGGGCGGGCCTTTCGGAGGAACCAGGAAATATGACCGTCGTTTTCATGTTAGCAGAGCAGCTGTATATAATCAAAGTAAGATATATAAAAAAAATAACATGATTCTTTACAAATGAAGCATAAGCACACATTGCTTTGCATTTTATAAACACAACCAAGCCTTAAAATTACACTCTGGACCACCCCTTAAACAGCTGAAATGACTTAATAAAAAATACTGTATAATATTATAACTAATAATATATAACATCCAATTACACTTTAATTTCTTACCTTATCTTAGCTTACATTTTCTGAATCACCAAGGACCTCAGTTTCAACTAAAAACCTTCTTTTTAAAAGATAATTTTAAGGGGTAAAATTGACACCATGCTATGAGGAGCCATTCAAAAAAAGATCAACTGTAGGGTTACAATATCTGTTAAAGTTTAATACCTCATTAGAGAAAATAAAGTCATCTATCTACATTTTGCATGGCTTGGAGGTGAATACATCAACATCAAATTTTCATTTTGGAAGAACTATCTCACACACACACACACACACACACACACACACACACACACACACACACACACACACACACACACACACACACACACAAAAAACCATCAACCTTTAACCATCAACCTCATGTCATTTCCAAACTTGTATAATTTTGTAGAACACAAAGATGTTAAGCAAACTCTTCATGCTGGCTTTTCACATTTAATGTGAATATCTAGATTAAATTTTTTTTTTTTAAATACAGGAATTGACATGAGGGTGAGTAAATGATTATTACTTTTGGATGATCTCTTCCTTTAAATGGTAATAAAAGTGAGCAAGCACTTTCACATGATCTGATCTCTGTCTCTCTCTCTCTCTCTCACACATAGAGCGCAGGGTGTTTGGCTAGTTCTTTGACGTCAGACTCTTTGAGTTCTCAAAGGTTGAATAGGTGGTAACACAAACAACAGTCAGCTGACTCGCTAATCATTTACTGTCAAACACACTGCGGTGTGAACCTGCACGAATACGCTGGATAGTCTGATAAGTGCTGAGGGCCATTACCCAGATGTCCAGCTGCGGTCCCTCATACTGCTGTCCCTCAAACACCTCCGGGGCCGCATATGGAGGACTCCCACACCATGTGGCCAGAGGCTTGCCTGACTGGAAGAAATTCCCAAAGCCAAAATCTGCACAAAAAAGAAAGAAAAAAGGCAAGAAATTTGAAATAATTATGAAACAGACTGGATTGACTGTGCATGTGCAAAGGGGCAAAGATCACATTTCACCTTTAGGGGACAACAAACAGAAGAGTTTCATTACAGTATTGATTGTATTATCAAGGCTTCCACACCTAGTGACCGTTAAACTTTTCCAAGCATTTGTGACTGCTTTTGAAAAGGAATATTTAGAGACTAAAGTCACTGAAAAGAAACATTTCTAACTGCTGAAATATTTCTTATCCGTATATTTAAATAAACAGTGGATAAAATAATACTGAACATGTCATGATTTTTCCTGGTCAATATATTTCTAAAGGAGTTGTTGACGAAATTGAGCCAGATTTCAGTAAAAATCCAAACATACAAATAAAACAAAACCAATAAAAGAAAAATTATTTTTGTGTAATAACAATGGAGTTACAGAAGAAGGTGCTGAATTACTGAAATGTATTTAAAGGTACCCTAGAACGAAAATGTCCATACCATGAGCCTCAGACACCACTGTTAGCTCGTTCTCATGTAAATTATGCAAACGTGGGACTGAAGCAGCTAATATTAAATTTACACTGACAAGGGGCAGGACTGCATTCTAACTATTGAGAGATTTCAGCTTCTGTCTGGGCTTTCCATGGTTTCTTACACCTCTGTTTCTTCATGTGTTCAATACTTTGTTCCTGTGTCATTTTATTTTATTACACATAACTTAATTTCTAAAGTTTTGGTTTATTTCCATGTATGGATTTCAATTGAACATCACCTTTAGAAATATATTTTCTTAGAAAAATGGTGATGTGTGTAATACTCATTGTACCAGCTGTTATTAGGCACATGGATGTGTTATAATTGTTTTAATAAAGTATGATTTGGGGTCTGAACTATTATTGTTATTGCTTAAGAAGTCTCTTCTAATTTATATAGAAGATTGCTTTCTTTTTGATCAAAATTTCAATAACAGTTTGGAATATTATTATTATTACTATAGCGTTAAACTCATACATGCATTTTACTGGATAGCTCCAGATTTATTATGTTGTTCAAAGTAATTAAAGACTGTTATGTTTCAATAACTCTATGTAGGAATCTAGAATAAATTAAAATAAAATAATTATATAAAGAAATGTTATCATTTGTATTATTTAAAAATAGAAAAAAAATGTAGTGTATTCCTGTAAAGCTGAATATTCAGCTGTTATTACTTGCATTAAATATTACTCATTATTTCTAAGAAAATAGTTTTATACTGAATAAAAATGGTGTAGTGTTTGCCTTAAATTACCTATGGTACTCAGAGTACAGACACAGCAATATCCAAAGCCAAAAGCACATTTTTCTTTTTTCGTTTTTGCAGCCCACTTCTTTCTACTCTGATGATGACTAATATTAGCGTTTAACTCACTGAGAGACCATTACAAAAAAGATAAGAGAAGGGAAAAATAGAAAACAGACTAAACTAGAGAGCACAATCTTACAGACCTCAAGAAAACTGAATAAGCATTTTGTGGCACGTAGATGCTAGCCTCCTACTATTTTATATTAAAGCATTTAAAATTTCTGAGAATATAGAGCACAAATATTGATGACTCATTCTGAGCCCGGGCTAATGCGAATTCATCCCTTTCCTAATGAAAACGTACCTCTCTAATATTGCCCACAAGCGGCTTCATGTTAATGTATTAGTACAGATGAAAAATGTATTAAAAATCAGTATTGACCAAGAAAAGCTAAATTTCTGTGCCACTGGTCATCAGCTGGTCATTTAAAAATCAAGGTCGATATTAGTTACTGTAGTAGAGAATTTGTTTTTTGTGACAAACTAATTAGAAGTGTTCAAGAAGTGTTTCCTCATTAAATGCATAGAATATAGGCTCAAGTTTCATAATAAAAGCAAGAACTCTAAAAGGTTGAGGTGTCAGTTTAAAATATTTAACAAAACGGTTTACTGGTGCCATCATCTCATGTAAAAAGATGATTAAGACTAACCATTATTTTAGGCCATTATCATGAAGCCATTATTTTTGATAAAATTAATTATGTCACAATTTCCCAGCTCAACGTTGTGTTTCAATGGGAAAGAAAGAAAAGCATTCAAACAGTTTCATGTGGTCTTTAGGAAAGGACTAAAACATGACTCAGCGAGTTGAATTATACAGACTAACTAGCTGTAACATTGTGTAAATGACGAGAAAAGATCAGGTTACATTATGTAATGTCACTTAAAATTCCTATGCGACTAAGTTGGCATTACACCACATTACGTCCACTGGCAAATATTATATAACATGGATTGCTGACAAGAGCCCATGAAGGAACGGAGGGGTCACTGAGCCAACACACAGGCTGAGCAGCATCTGTAATAGGGCTTAGTGGATCATGCCATGCAAACCCTGAAGATGGAAACCGTCATCACCACCTCGCTCTGGCTCTAATGGGTTGGAAGAGCTTTACAAAGTGCTTAGAGATTAGATACAATAGCCACCACTGCCAGAATTCGAAGACAGTGGTGTTAGATGGCCAAATATGGCTCTCAGACAAATCGTACAATACTTGTGTTGTGTACAACAACTGTCAACCTTCCTGAAAAGTATGGTTTACAAGCCTGTATTTATTCATAACTGTGTACAACTGCAAGAACTTTCTTTAAGAGAAGGTCAGATGGGTTTTAATCTTAATCTTAAAAAATATCTTATTTGCAATTTGTAGTAGTCTAATCAACACAAAGCAATACGTTTGCATTATCCTCACTTGTGCGTGAAATGCAAACACTCTGACCAGCCCACAAACACTTCCGCTGTAAGTGTGTTTACATCATGTCATTAAGACACTGTGTTCTGCACTGTGAAAACAAATTTGCTTTGTATCCATTGCTTAAGAATGATTATACTCTTGCCATTTTACAGAGGACCGTTTTTCTAATCTTGGACGGTTGTAGGAATAGGTGATTATGGACTTAAATAATATCATGATATTTTCTGGTATATATTGTGATAGCGATTATTTTGACAATAAATTATATGCATCCACTGGTAATAATTTTTCAGGACAGTTTTGTGAGCAGACCTCAAGCATATGTTGAAATGTTATTTATGTATAATTTTTGTCAGATCTGCATTTGTAAACGGGCTCAAACACACAAAACTATCGCACTTGTACTACTGTAATAAAACTAATTTCAGACTAATTATAGTTTTTATAGTTATTATGGTAAGTCATACAAAAAATTTAAAAAATGAGAAAATATTGCCTATCCTTAGACAGTTCAGCTTAACACTTGTGCATGAAAGTATAATTAATACATTATTTGTACATATTGTGCAAGGCGACTAGTGCAGTTTTAGTTTTCCAAGTACAGCATTACTGGGCATTTCATTTCCGAGACATACGGATAGACTAATCAAAAAAGATTTGGCCAGCTGACCAGTCAGAGCAGAGTTGGCTTATGGAAGGGAGCAGTTTACAGACCTTAAGCCCTGAATTGATTCAAATGATCGAAATCATCGCAAAATTATTCTATTAAATGCAATTTAAATGCTCTTGTAACAGATATAAATTCACCTTTGTTCCTGAGGCTTTACAACCTTACATTTTAGCAAGTTTAAAATTTTTATATATGGGTCCTTTCTATGTTTTTTTTGTTTGTTTGTACTATTTATGAAGTTATTACGAAGCATGCTGGATTGTGTTTTTTAATATTGTTTGTAAGTGATTTTGTCTCTTTACGTATTTGTTGTATCATGAAATGCTACTGCTGTAATTTAATTGCCCCTGGTGGGATTAATAAAGTTGTTAAACCTTAAACCAAATCTGAGAAAATTACAATGTTGTCTGATAGATTTAAACATATTGTAAGATACTCCAACACAATATTATTAGGGCACTTTAAAATGCCCTATCACCTCCTCTTTAATCTGTATTCTTTTGCTTTTTACTATTACTATAAAAAAGATCCTTAAGGTCCATTTATTTGAAAAGTGAAGGATATTAATATTTGCTTTGATATATTTATGCATAAACCTCATTAAATGCTATATTTATATTTAAACAAGTCAATTTGACAATAGAGTAAAAAACAACTAACAAAACGTAATTAGTATTAATACTGTATTTGAATATATCAATTATACCAAGTTATTATAAAGTACACATGTACAAAATAAAAAATATATTATGCATCTATGGGTGTTTATAAATATACAAACTTATTTTTTCACCAATTTCTTATTTTCATTTAGTTGAAATAAAGTAACTAAAATAAAAACGAAATCTGTAGTTAATATGATACACAATCAAAATAGAAGATGCAACCACTATACTATAGCATTTATAGACATTTATAGACACTATACTACTATATACACATTTATTATGCTAATATAAAAAATATGATCAGTATATGACAGTATTTATAAAGATTTTCCTGATAGTATTTAGATATTAGAATAATAATTATATACACATTTATATAAATTCATTTGATATATCTAAAATATAAATGTTATATTTGTTTATTATGTGTATATATAAAACAATATTTAAAGCATATTTGGTGTAGAATATTTGTGATTTTATAATGATGGATTTAGTGATTCAAGTCATCACTGGAATGTGAAATTGCTTTAATTTTATTAAAATTCCACGAGCGTCAAAATTTTGTCTACACTCTGAGCTCCAGGGACTTGATAAAATGAAACCATGAACCTTAAGTGAGGGATAAAATGCCGCAGCGCTCGCATTACATTGTGCTTGTGATGTAAGAGGCTGGTATGATGAGTCCATATCAGTTGAGCTGACCCACTTCATGAGTTGAATGGTGAGCAGGAGGAACTGACGTCAATGCTCTAGGCAGACATGCTGGAGTGAGCCTCAACATTCAATACAGGAATCACTCAATCTCATCTGGGCCCTACAGCTAAACTCCTGCAGCCTGGAAAACATATTTACAGGCAGGCAGAGCTTTTTGTTACTTTAAATAAAAAGCTTTTATTGAGGTCAATAGCTCTGCCTCTCATAATTTGGTTATGCAGTGGACATACGTAACACGCTGTACATTGGATTTGTGCTGGAGGTCGGTTGTGTAAAGATCTCTGGGGATCCAATCCTAACAATTTTCATACTGTTTCCCAATCATTGCCCACCCCCAGGATGTCTCCCACTTACACAGGTTTGCTTATTCAACGTGAATTACTGGAAAAACAGAGTGCACTCTTGGCTTTGACATTTTAATGTCATGTAATCACAGTATTGCTCTGTACAGTGTGGGAAAGGGTGTTTATGTTAAAAAGATGGGAGTTTCACAGGGTCCTCTACTTTATCAGGAGAACTTCTTTCAGTCATGGCACAGGCACATAAGTGTTTGAAGTAGAACATAAAAGGCTGATGACCTTTCTTTGAGTGACCCAGCTCAAGCCATCTTCTTAGAGCTTGACTGTGCATCAGTGTGAGCGGAAAAGAAAAAGGACCTTTAATAAAGCCTTGCGGGACACTCCTCTGTGATTGGCTTAGGCATTACTTGCTACACATGCACACCAAAAAATCAAGAGAGAGAGAGAGAGAGGAGTTTAGGCAGCAAGCAGGTTGAGGTGTCAGGGAAGCCGACAGTGTTTGTCTGTGTTCTAATATGTGTGCACATATGTGTGTGGGAAGCTCTTCATTCGCCAAGAGCCTTGCATGGCTGTGATCAAAGCCTGGCTTACATGATACTCAGTAGCCGCTTGATTGCTCAGATTCAAATGAAATTGCAAATGAACCTTGGTCTGCATATATGGCTCAGCACTGACAGCACCTGTAATCTCTTGACTCAAGTCATGGGTTTGCCAACTAAGCAGTACATGAGTCATCATTATGACCAATAAAGCTTTGATTAACAAATTGTCCGTCACACCTTATAATAAACTATGATGAGTTAACAAAAATGTAGGTGGAAAACTTTTATGACAAGGTCCAACCTAAAAGTACCAAACCATTCTGTCTACACTTTTCAGCTTAGTTTTGTATAAGAAGGTGCTACAAAGCTTTTCAAACTTAACTGTTTAAATGGAGACATTGCAAAAATGTCTACTGTCATTTATATATATATATTTATTTTTTATGTACATTTTTATAACCAAAGAATGTTTAATAAGTAAAGTTATGTTTAATGATATATGAATTGAATGAAAATGTTTATTGAAAAATACCATATTATTCAGTTTTTCTTAAATCCATATATTTTGTACTCATACCACAATTAATAATCTTATTTATGGGTATCAGGAGCTGCTTTGATTAATTTGTATTGTGGGTTTGTAAAGTGTAAATGTAAATTACAAATTTATCCACAACCCATTTAATTGAAACATAATTTAAAAAAAAACAATTCTGTAAAACTACTTCACTACTGTTTCGTCATTTCAATTACTTCAAGTTGCACCCTTTCATTAAAAACAATGGCACACACATCAAAAATGAATGGCTTGTCTATTGCGTGTGCAGTCATAGCAGCTCACACCGAAGCAGAGCCAGGCAGAAGTAAAAATTAGAGGTAGCATTACATAGAGATAGGAAAAGACCTTAAATTTATTTAAGACCTAGAACACAATACTTCAGTTACTTTAGTTCCTTACATTTTTTTTATTTAGAAGTTTTAAAATTTTTAGACCCCATGGAAACCCTGGTTAACGTTTATTGCTAGTAACATTTTTTTTTTATGTTATAGTTTTAGTTAACTTCAATACCCCTGCAATGTATCCTGTAAAATGAACAATACAGCAAAGCCAAAATGTTGGAAGATTATCTGTGACTTCTTTTACCAGCAATCTTGATGTTCATGTGTCCGTCTAGCAGCAAGTTCTCAGCCTTCAAGTCCCGGTGAACGATGTTACGATTGTGACAGTACTCGACAGCAGACAGAATTTGCCAGAACTTGCGTCGAGCCTCTGGTTCACTCAGCCGTCCATGCTTGGCTAGGTAGTCTAAATAAAGAGAAAGCACAGTTAGCTAAATGCCACACATACACAAAGCACAGACCTGAATCAATTAAACATTCTGCAGGGGCAATATAGTGCAATATGGGTCACAATAAAATGTGACTGACACAGAAAAAGCAATAATTTGCAAACCATGACCACAGTTTGTACCGGGAAAGGCTCCGGTGGTGTGGTGTGGCCAGTGGCAGAGATTGATGAGCCACAATAAGGAGGCTCTGTGGCATATGAGTAGGGTAAACATCCCCCTGGATGGTGTAATCATGTGGTCACCACACCCTCGAATGCTGGGTCAGTCCCTAGCCCTCGGCCCATTGCCAAAGCTACAGTCCTCACACATTCCTTTCCATACAGGATCACTCTGAGCTGGACATGCAGAGCCACGTCTAGTCTACCAGTCAAAAGACATTTTGGACAATTTCATGCTACATTTCATGCTATATTTTGGGATGGCCCCTTCCTGTTCCAACATGACTGCGCACCAGTGGACAAAGTAAGGTCCATAAAGACATGAATGAGTAAATCTGATGGGGAGGAACTTGACTGGCCTGCACTGTCCTGACCTCAACCTGATTCTATTTCACCTTTGAGATGAAATAGAGCTCTGCTGCTATCCAGGCCTTTTCATCCAACATCAGTGCCTTATCTCACAAATGTGCTTCTAGAAAAATAGTTTTAAAAAATCCCATAAACACACTCCTAAACCTTTTGAAAAATCCTTCCCAGAAGAGTAGAAGCTGTTATAGCTGCAAATAGTGGGCCAACTCCATATTAAACAGCACATATTAGGATTGGGATGTCATTAACGTTCATGTGCATGTAAAGGCAATATGCCTGTGTGTATATATGACTTCTTCAAAACAATAATAAATTCCTGGTAGCTCCTTGCCTGCTGCTGTGCATGGCAGTGTTTCATAATTCTATGTTTAAGCTGTTTTTCAAATAGTATGGAAAAAAAACACTTTTCAAAAACAGAGCAATTTGCAAAATTACCTTGAATAACCAAGCTTGAAGAGCGGAAGGTAAAAGAAAAACATGGGCTACTACAGAGAAGGCACATTGTGTCCACATGTCCTTATTTAAATATGCCAAGTCCATTTCCTGGATGCATTTGCTGTTGTGATGAGTGTATTTAACACTATGTATTGTGTGGCTTGCAATAAAAGGATAGTACCTACTAACCAATCTTACAGTATACCTTAAATGCAGAGCTCACATAATATAAATACATAAATAAATATAAAAATAATCAAACAAACAAATATATAAACGGACACATATATATAGCTATATCTAAAGCTATTTTACTTTATGAATAATATATTTACATTAATGCCAAATTCTTTGAACAAGCCAATTAGATACCAGATGCAACATTCTGAAATTGTGCTCTTTTTTTAGGACTGTGTTGTTAATCAGAAAACACACCTCACATAGGAATGTGTCATATGTATGTAAATTGGTCGGTGGGACTCAACTCTGTGATAAGATGTACATGCATTCTGCTCTATACCCCTCAACCGACTCTAATCTCCCCTGTTAAAGTACAGTGTGTGCACTTTGGCCAGGCAAACAATATCTCAGGCTTGTGCCAGCATTACAGATACATTGAGCTCTAAAATGTGCTTGTTCTGCATGAGTTTTTTGCTTCTGCTAAGCCATGTGAGCATGAATAAAGCAGACCTGAGAGACTGAGCTGGCCAACTGACCTAATAAAAGTTGCTTCCACTTTTGTAAGTAGTACAACTGGAGTTCCTCTCCGCTGACCCTTACAAAGCAGAGCGGCAGTCACACCCCAGCTACATGACTGACTATCCAAGGCACATCATTTCCTCTTTCCAGCAAGGTGCACCTTTTGTAGAGCCTGTGTGTTAGGGATTTTCAAACACAAACTCGCTGAACCTTGTCCTGAGACGAACTAACAATAATTAACAATTAATCATAGCATTTACTAACATATTTAACGTAACAACTAACATCAAAAGGTAACATTAGTTAATTGCTCATTGTATGCATTGACTAATGCAAACAAATGAGACCTTACTGTATTAATTACAGAAATACTGAACGTATTCACTGAATTTTAATCATAAAAATAAAATAGTAAACAAATAAAAATATTTATTGATGATTAATATATATATCACAATAAATGATGTGTAAATCAATTTAAAATTAAATAATAATACTTCAGAAAATATGATACTTTCTAATTTGTTTAATTATTTTCACCATCATTCCTTGCTATGTGACATTGTTAAATAATAATAATAATAATAATAATAATAATAAAATTATCAAGATACAGAGCAGTCTCTCAATCTAACCAGGTAATAAACTGCATATATTATAAAGAAAAATGTTAAAATCTACTTATAATACTATCTTCTGAAATATCTGGGAGGGGAAAGGAACTGCTGCATATATAATAATAATAATAATAATAATAATCATCATAATTATACCTAATAATTTCATAATAATAATGATTAATACCTCATTTTAGATCTGAATAATATAATTTTCTCAAATCAAAGTTTTCTTCCAAGACCACTATGTGAAATATCTGAAAAACGAAGGTACTATCACAGTAAATAAAAAAAAGGTTTATTTCTTGCAGATATACAAACAATTTCCAACATTCGGAAAGCATTTCTTCCGGTCTCGATGTAGCACATGTACGCTCTCGCAGTGAGTCATAAATGATCAAGACAGGAATTACGAATTTTCCTATACTGCCATTACTAATGCTAAAGCCTAAAAGTGACAGGCTAGAAATAGAGCCTGAGGGTAAAAGGCAGAGATGGCAAGGCTGAGGGCAGACATGGGTGTCAAGACTGATCAGCTGACATGTTCAAAGGAAGAACAGTTTCTCCAGCTCTGGATTTTTCTAAAATATGCATGGCCTACATTTTCTCCTCTCTACTTCCAAAATTCAAATCAATGTCCCTTAGCTTTCCCTCTTTCTCTGTCTCTCTCTCCTGCGTTTGTCTGTGTGTTCTGCAGTTCCTGCTTATTCGAAGTTGACCCAGTTTTTCCATCTTGGGCTCTGCGGTGCGGTGCTGGTGGAGCAGACAGACACTCGCGGTGGGCTTCTGCGCTGCTAAGCTCCACCACGGGGGATCGAACCCAGCACTTCACAACACCAAATGCTGCTCTATCGCTCGCTTTTATCCCTCTGATCATTATGTGATGGAAGTGAGTGCCTGTTTTATGTTTGGAGAGCTAGTCTGAACTAAGAAAGAACGGCTAATCATGTTCTACTTTGTGTGATGCAACATTTGTTTGTTTTACATTTCTGTTCGCAGTATTTTCTAAATTATGGCAAATAAAAATCCCCAAATCCACTACGTTAAAAGTAGAAATATAATAAATGAGCATATATTTGATTAAATATTGCCTCATTTGCATATTTAAACATCATATTTAAGAAAACCTTTAATACAAACAATTTTTATGTAATCAATCAACTGGGGAAGTTGGGGAACTGGGGATGTTTTTTACCATATTCACCTGCCTTAAAGGCATAATTCATCCCAAATATAAAAAGTTGTGGATGAATTGGAGTGAACTATTCCCTTAATTGACCAAAAAGCCTCAATTTCTAAAGAGTGATTAACTGGAGACATTTAGTCTTGATAGTGATGGCGCATGCTGTAAAGAAGTTGCATAATCAAATTGCGCAACCCAGAATCACAAAGGCAGAACAACATGGCCTCTCAATACTTCAAAACAGTAATTACATGGTAATTTTGACAAAAAATAACTCACACACAAGTATTTGTTATGCTGCGTTGACAGATTATTTTATTGCTTTTTTTATTTGCATGACCTCAGTAGCCTCATTTCAAGTCTCTATGGGACATTTGGCTGTTATCTTGTGTTGTTGCACACTTGGGCGGCAGTGAGTCTTTTGGTTTGCCCCAGCCACGACACTGCTCTTTATATCACTTTCAAAACAGAGACGCTGTTGTCACATCTAACACCAGGGTCACAGTGCCCATATAAAATACACCACAAAAGCAAGACTGTAAAACACTTTACATTTAAAGTATAAGCTTGCTGATTGGTGGCTGGACAAGCAGTATTTGCATTGCAATATGTTTCCAATGCATCTGAAGCAAGTAATTTGCCTCTAACTAATTTTGCACAATGCCAATGGTATTTATTTGATGTTAAATATTTATCGTTTTTGACCAATAGGAACTGACTGTGGGTGGAGGTACTCTTTCAAGAGGATATATATTAAAGACATTTCCCTTATAATGGAATGAAACACTAAACTCACACAAAAACTTGAATCCTCGGGGTAGGAACAATTTCTTGGTAGCATATCACATTGCCGTGTACTGTGAAACAGACACAGTGTTATGTAAGAATAATGTGTGATGATTATGTGAGTTTTCACAGGTGGTACACAGCAGCTGCTGCTACAAAGTCAAAGAGATCAGTCAGTGGAAGTGATGCAGGCTACTTTTAGACTTTCACTTTCAGGAATCATTCAGAATCATCAACAAGTCAAATGGATAGGTTACCTCAATCTACTAGCCCTCATATTACTCAAAACCTGTCTGAATTTCTTCCGATTTTTTTTTAGTAGTTCATCCAAAAACGAAAACTCCTTCGGAGTTACTTTTATTTTCCCCCAAGGTAAAATATATTTAGGAGACATCTTTCAGTAATTTCTGTCTATACAGTGGAAGTGAATGGCTGACTTTACCTTCAGAGATCTGCTTTTGTGTTTTGTTGATGAAAGTCATACAGAATTGGCATGACATGGGGATGTCAAACAGGCAATTTTTGGGCAAACTTGAACAAATTTTTTTTTAAATATCCTGACCAATCTTTAAAATGCTATACATAACAGTTGAAATGTTTTAAAAGAAGCGGTTGCTCTAATTGTCAGTGGAAAAAGTGGAAAATAATAATTACAAGTGGAAAACTACTTATTTTATGCATTGACCAGTTGTTTTCAAGTTGTTGATGTGTCTGTGAAAGAAAGTGTCAGGTTTATATTGGTGGTAAATTAGTTTAGGAATGAAATTAAAGCATTTCTGTATTTAATCATATTTGTAAAATAATGTTATTGTAATGTATAAAATTTATAGTAAATTTGTAACTTGGGACTGTTAAGTTAATTTTTATAATTATGCACATAGTCATTTATTTAATCGTTTTAAGGCCACATTTCTTTGATTAACTATAGTATGAGAAAATTATTATTATTTTTTTAAGTTAACATTATTACATTACTGCTTTTCATTGCCCTTCAGATTTGCTCTTAGCTTGGAGCTTGTATGTCAGACAGAACAACTTCAAAGCAATGGAAAGACACACAGCTGACCTGTCACAATCTGATCATCAGCAGCACTGACACATTGGCTGCTTGTGACTATGATGGTTATCCACTCAGACTGTGTTTGTCTCGCCTGAGCTAATTTCAGCATGACCTTTGTCACTATCATCTGAAACCAAGATGCTAGTCTGAATACACACTTTCTTGTCAGTGACACTTGAAGAAATTGTATATTGCCGTCAGACATGTCAGACCAATTGTATATTTACCTCATTTTAGACACACAGCAAAATTCACTCAATAATTTATCAATAATGAAATCTGAATGAAAATGGTTATTACCACAGCATCAGATTTTTATTCTCAGATGCATTAGTGTGTATACTTCAAATGAAAAAAAAAAAAAAAAGAACTGATATGACGTAATTTTAAACAAAATCTGGCCAAAACGAAGTTATTTTTGAGTTTGTTTTGGCAGTTCCAAACAGCTCACCACATCGAACTTTTTGGGAGAGTTTGTTTTGGTCCTAAACACCTTTGAGCAGCCATTGGTCCATGATGATTATGAAATCAGTGGGTGTGTTCTGGAACTCCGCCTACTTTGTGTCCACGAACATTAGAATCCGACAGGAGAAAATTATCCAGCACAACAACACCAAGTTACACTGGAGGAGGGTTGAGTAGCAGAGCTGGTATATATGTATCCACACTTGTACTATCACTCGTGGTAGGAGTTGGAGGGTTTCACACACCAATTGAAAAGCACAACTGCATCGCGCCACATAAAGTTCTAAACTTTGTTCCATTTTGAGTCTGTCCACACCAAATATAAAGCAATGTAACTTGCTGCGGTGGCGCTTCTTGCAGAAAAGGCTGTTTTTCAGACATTTTTTAAACTGTTCTCTCTCAGCCGCCATTGTTGTTCTGTACACTTAAGCAGCACAACACATTTAAAACCCCGCCTCCTGTAGCACCTCCTGTAGCTATTTTCAAACACTCATGTCACCGTCACTCAGCCTTTTCGAAATTCTTTTTGCCCTCAAATGATGAATGAAAAAGAACTTTGTTTGAAGTATAGCAGAGTCTTAAACATTCACTTCAGTGTAATAATTTGTCACACTGTTAAATTTGCTAGGATGCAAAATAAAGGATGTTAAATAAAGGATGCAAAATTTGCTAAATATTTGTACTATATTATTCTAAATATTTGATATCACAATGTGTCTGTCAATATATGGAGCATTCCCAATACAAACAAATTATTTTACCCACAAACTAAGCAAAATACTCATACAGGTTTTTTTTTGTTGATGCCTGGTGTAGCATTAATGCCACTTACCAAAGATTTCCCCATTCTTGGCGTATTCCGTCACAAGGTACAGCATATTCTTGGTCTCCATGACCTGCATAGGAATAAAAAACAATGCATGTTCGAGCTAAAATCTCTGACACCGTGACATACATATATCTAAAAATATGAATCATATAGCAAGTGTAAAATCAACTGGAAAAAAAACAAGCTGAGTGATAAAATTACAGATACACTGAACTGAAATCTGAAGTATCCCATTGAGTTTGCTGTATCATAATGAAACACACATGAATCGGAGTGGGATGCTGGTTTACTCGTAGGCTTGATTCACAGTGTAGTGTCAGATCCAGCAATGTGTAGGAGGACTCCAGAATTAGCCAAAGCAAACAAAAAGATGAATAGGCCTAAATGTAGTGAAGAGACGCGGCATGTTATAATTCAGCGACACTCACAGATCCCACATAAACACTACCATCGACCATTTACACATTCTGTTAGTTTGGGGTTTACTGATACATCAGCCTCATCTCAACAGAGAGGCTTGTGTGTAAATCAGCCTTATCTGGGCTCAACTAGTGAGGGATTTTCTGCCATTTAAAGGCATTATAGTGTTGCCTAATAAAATCAGCATCTAGGCCAGAATATGAATCATCTTTTCAACTCTTAAACTAATTCTCCTTTCCAGAAACCTGTTTTGATGGAAGCGGGTGATCTCAGAGCTCCTTAGAACACAGTGATCGCAAATCACTTCTTATCCTGGTCAGCTGCCAAATAAGCAATAACTGGAAATATCTCAAATTAGCTCATGCGAAGAGTTGATTTAACACCGGTTGGCTGTCGCTTAATGTGAATAACCGTCAGTGGTGAGTCATTATCAATCA
Source organism: Danio jaintianensis (assembly GCA_903798115.1). NCBI lineage: Eukaryota > Metazoa > Chordata > Actinopteri > Cypriniformes > Danionidae > Danio > Danio jaintianensis. The sequence goes on along the minus strand of CAIGQV010019070.1, from coordinate 19,008,429 downwards.
GTTAGATATGCTAAAAAAGTACATAATATAATCATATTAAATTCACACTATTCACATACAGACACATTTTAGACATTCTATCAATTATAGAACATGCATAAAAATGACAACAGAATACAAAGTATAAACAGTATATAAAAGTAAGTTTTAAAAATGTAAAAAATTATAAAATAATATAACAAAATAAATGAATTTAATAACTTTTAGATAATTTTAGTAAGCAATTGCACACCATTTACACATCTATTTATCACATAATAAGGAAAAGCTGTACAAAATCATAAAATACAGTTTTACAGTGTGACAATTTACTGCACTTTAATATGTTCATCTGTTAAAAATGTATAAAATTATATATTTCCTATCTCATTCTGTCATAAGCAACAAGACCAGATCAAATGAGAATAGTATTTTAAACACTTAATTGTTATTCAGCAGTGAGTACAGTACTAAAACCTGCTACTAAAGCCATAGAATGTTGCATTTTGACACTATGCTGGAAATATATATTAAATATTATAAATATATATTTATATACATATTTGTGTATTTGACCCATAGGATAAATTTAGCACAGCTTTATAATTGGTTAATATGTACACATTATGTACATATTTACATACCTATTTAGTAATCTGTAAATTTACTGCAATAAAAACATAACATTTTGAAGAAAACATATACTGTAGACACGACTATATATGCGGTTTAAAATATTTATTATATTTAGTTTACATTACTCAACACCCCACAAATCTCCATGAACTGTCCTTTTTAGAATTTGCAGATTACAATGTGCACTGTACATATGTGTTCCATCTGAAATGTCTGAAGAAAAAAAAATTGTATGCAGTGCTGCTGATGTACGAAATGTGAAGCAGATCAGCTCCACATTAAATATGGAGCACTGGCTGCTGCGTGACGTGTACGTGAGGCTGCGTGTGCGGAGCAGCTGCTTGGTGTTAGGACCCTGAGCCATGGCAGATGGGGCAGAGGGAAACCGGGGGTTAGAGATGAGACAGCAGGGCCCGCAGAGCTGCCCTCTGTTTATGAGCGCTGAAAGGAAATGACTAATTGACCCATGCCGTTTGAATGGAGTAACCGTTGGAAATAATGATACACTATGATTACACGGCAAGGGCTTAGACTGGTGCTGCTGCCACTACGTTGTATAATAAGGAAGCGCTATTCGCATTCCCAAAAACCAGAGTGACCTAAAGTATTACATAATGCTGAAATCACACTGGGGGAGAAGATCTCTCATCTTCTCAGTGTTTGTGTGACTTTGACTCTAGAGTGTGAATGATCTCTTGTTTAAAAAAAAAAAAAAGAACGAAAGAAAAAAAAAAACAGGCTTTTTCCAGCTGGTTGTGGTCATGTGAAAGTTTACGGTGAAAAGTAGTTAGACTTTAACTAAGGCCTTATGGCTGGTGAAATTATTTCAGTCAGTGTCACCTGCTTTTATTTCATTTTGGTTTACAGTCTAGGAAAGCAAGAAAAAGTTCTTTGTAAAGTCACTTTTCCACATTCACTAAATAATTGCATTTGAGTCATGGCAGTTGCATGAAACTTAAAAAAACAGCTGTTAGGGTCCATTCACACGGATTATGCTAACTATAAAGACAGCAGTTAACTATATTAGTGTTCACAATGCACAATAACATTATGCTTGATGTAAGCAAGCGCTGACGTTTATCATCTGCCAATTTAAATGCTCAAGTTCCACAAAGGGATACTTCACCTTGTTCCTGTTTTCAGTTTTCTATTTGAAGAATTTAAGCACCACACTGAAAAAAATTATTCATTGGATTTACTAACATTTTTAAGGTACTGGTTGCAAACAATTTATATTGGCTGAATTTAAACAAATTAAGTTGAACATTACTAAATTTAATTTGTTTGTTTAAATTCAGCCCATATAAATTGTTTGCAACCAGTTACCTTAAATTTAGTAAATCCAATAAGTCATTTTTTTTCAGTGCATTGACTTCCATAGTATTGTTTTTTTCCTTGTTCTAAGTGGTTTAGAGTCAAGGGTAGTGAATGATTTAAAATCTTTTTCGGGTGAACTATCCCTTCAGTTCTGATTGGCTGTGAATGTTTCATCTATCAAGTGAAATAAAAAAATTAATCTGAAATCGATTATAACAGTACTGTTTATTATTATTATAGTTGTGCTGTTAACATTAAAATGGTTCGCAAAGTTATATCTATCATTATTGTTATAGCCAAATGTACCATCTTGTAAAATAAATAAATAATGAATATATTAATATCCACACATACAATTTTAAATAATCTCTAATAACAAGTTTTAGGTGAGATTAACTGAATAATTCCACATCTGTATATTCCCATTAAATACTTCATAAAGTCACTACACTTAAAACCTTATGTTTCAGCTACATTTTTATATTTAGCAGATGCTTTTATCAAAATTACTGCGAACAATTACCAACAATACTGGCAGCAAATGGCATTACCTGGTACAGTTTAATGATGTGCGGATGGTCCAGCATTTTCATGATCTGCACTTCACGATAGATCTTCTCCAGGTTTACAGCATCCAGCTGGGTCTTGTCGATGATCTTTATAGCCACCTGTTGAAAGAAGGGCACAGAGACAGACTTTCATTGGCACGGAGCCCAATGCCTCGAGCTACTTGGTGAAATTCATTAGTCTTGTTGCTGTCTGCAGTGCCAGTCGATCCAGTCTTCACAAGCCCAGCGCAGATCAAAGCCAGAAATACACGTGAGCAATGCGAATACACACCTGAGAGTCTGGTTAACGGCTTAAGAACTGAAGTAGGCTAATGATCCAAATTATCTTATCGTTTTCCCACAGGCTTTACATCATTTGCCAGACAAATGGGAGTAGAACAGGAGTAATTTACCATTTCATAACCACTCATAACCTAATCCCCTGCCTTTGACTGTATGATAATAATGTTCAGGTAGTACACAGGAGCAGAGAAAACATAACTGCTGCCACATTTTGAACTTTGTTTTACATCATCATAACATAAATGTTTTATATTTGTAATGATTTATGACATTGTGGTGCTTCAGCATGCTTCCTACCATTAGTATAAAGAAGATAACAAGAAGAAATTATATAATTTTTATGACACCTCGAAATATATATAAGCAAGCAAGGTTAAACAATCAAGATTTTTTTTGTGGATAAAAATTTTGCCCTGCCACATTTTAACTTGAATGTTGTACATATACATATTTTGTCCAGTAATGAGTTAATGAAATTATATTTTGAAAAAATATATTAATACATTATAATATATAATAATAATATATAATAATAATAATAATACAGTATGTATGTACACACATATTTCTACATAATGTTATATCATATTATTATATTATAATAGTTATTACAATATTGTTAAATAGTTATAAAGGAGCTGTTATAACATCGTTTTTCTAATTATTAAAAATGTATCTAAGTAATAACAATAGTAATAAAATAGTGTATGTAGATCCTCATGTAAGCAATTTCAATACCCCAAACAAAATATATTTCAAATGCCAGGTCATAATCGTTTTTTCTGTCACATTTTTACCTGAATGTACATTTCTTTCACAGCTAATGTTATAATAATATTCAAAAAAACTTAATATAATTTTATTTTATGGTTTCCAGCAAATGCTCTGTGTGTGTATATTAAGCTAGACATTGCCGAAAAAAATGAAAAATTGCTTTATAATTAATCACATTAATGCTTCCATGGTACCCTCATTCATTTTCACAAACCCTCATCAGTGTAAGCTATAGCTGCGTGACATTATCTTGATGACACACTTCAATATAGAAAGAATTTGCAAAAAACAACACAACCTCTATTTCACAAACCGCAAACGTTTACATTTGCAAGGTATAAAAACCAGTGCACAGTTAGCAATGCCATCAGACTGTACTGGATGAGTGACAGTTCAGTCTACCGGCCTGAAACTCTCTCACACTGACCTCAGGCCAGCCTAGTTGTTGACCTTTGGAAAACATAACAGTAACTGAGTGAAAACATTCCAGCACATCACTCCCTATGAATCAGCTGTCATATGCGAATGCAGTTAGTCATTCTCATCAGCAGAAACAGAGATCCAACTGTCTGTTGAACCCATGAACAAAGCAGGCGACACTGGAGCACAAGCACAAAGCCAGAGACACATGGTACCAGAGCATGTGTGTATTTTCAAGACAGCTGAGAGAAAGGGAACAGAGAAAAATCACAAAACACAAGAGCCTGGCGAGAAGCTCAATATCCTACCCACAGAAATACAGACACCCCGAAACAGCTACTGCAGAGAGAGACGCTTCTAAGACAAGTCTGTTAAATATCGTAATTCCCTCACAAACACTGTTCCAGTGCTAAACTCTGCATTTGTAGACAGCATAAAACCCAAAGAAGTGTAAATTACAGTTCGCAACAACTGTATACCACAAACCAAGCAGTGCACACAAAAAATTACATGATCAAGTCATTATAAAATATGTTTTTAATATTAATTTAACTTCTTCAAATGTTAATTGTGATTCAGCTTCAGTCATACGATGCTGTTTTAAAGCAAGTTTAATGTAATGTAAATTAAAATGATTTGTAAGATTAATTGATCACACTTTCAATAAGGTTTCATTAATGTATTAAATAACATGAACTAAAAACGTACGGCATTTATTAATCATAGTTCAACATTTTCTAAAGCATTATTAAAATCCAAATTCATGCTTGTTAACATTAGTTAATGCACAGCATGAACTAACAATGAACAACTTTCTTTTCATTAACTAAGTTTAACTACAATGAATAAATATTGTAAAAAATGTATTGCACTAATGCAATACTAATGCAAATAAATGCACTATTTGTTTATGTTAATAAATACATTAACATTAACACAACCTTATTGTAAAGTGTTACCAATTGATTTAATTGGACTGAATTTCACCAGATGATTTGATTAGCTATATTTGGACAGATTTCATTGATTTAGATCAACTGGGATGATCAGGTCTTTTTCCATGCAGTGCATCTGCATAAAATATAATAAATTACAAACATATATAAAAACGATATATTGTTCAGCTCTAATAAAAAATTTCACCTGCAAAGCAACACAATCTACAACACAGTCATGTAACTACGTTGTAAAAAAAACATTTAATACAGATTTATTTCACACAATGCAAGCATATCCGAGCTGGGAACTAAAAATAAGTAAATAAATAAACACATTAAAAATATGTCAGATATTTTTGGTGACTATGATTACACGCTGTGTCATGCATTCAGAGCTCAGCAGCGTTTCTTTGCAATGAATGTGAGACAAACATCAGCTCATATTTTGTGATGAGACGACATCCATTATCACAAAATCACCCCTGCTGCTTATGCAACCATTGCACAAATGCACAACAGCATGGCCCACATTTGAAGGGCAGTAAACAAGCATCATTTCGAGAGCCTTTTGTCTTTCTTTGACAACTATTATTTTGACACAATTCAAAAGCTGACCATGCCTGAATACCTTGCATATTTTCACTGAGGTGTTAGGCTGCTGGACATGCACTCATCAATGCATGTAAAGCTGCAAACAGGCTTCAGCTAATTGCATAGCTTCAGAAAACTGTAGTCGACATGCTTCTAATCAGAATCAAAGTAATTAAAATTGAAAAAAATAATAATAAATCAATTGCAAGTGGCTCCTTGATCAAACAAAAATGTATATTTTTAAAAAATCTATATTTTTTATAAATGAGTTCAGATTACATTAAAGCATTCCAAATAAAAATTAATGGCTGAGTAATCAAAGTAAATAAAATAATAATAATAATACTGTTATTACTGTTATTGGTGACATATTTCAAGCTGATTAAATTATCAAATATTATGCACTCAAATTTCAGGTGGCTCTGATATTTATAAAAAGAAAAGGAAAAGTACTTATGTTGATAAAAATGCTTAAAAAATAATTTTAAAGAAAATCTGTAATGAAATAAATCAACACACAACTCTGATTAGGTTGTAGAATATTCTAAAACAAACCTGCCAGTCAGGCTTGTTGTAATATTTATATTAGATCTGTCAAAATGATTTACAATATAAAATTATGTATTTAAAAAAACTTTAGGGTTATAAATCATCCCTAAATTAATAAATTCCAGGTGCCTCCTTATTCAAACAAGTACCCTGCCACTGCTTTCAGACAAACAGGTTGTTGTATATGATCCACAGAAAACAAGTTCTCACACAACCAGACTCAAACAACAGCATGATATAACAATCGAGCCAGTGAGTATCGCTCTCTCTCTCTCTCTCTCTCTCTCGCTCTCTCTCTCTCTTCAACTTTGTGTCTAGTAGTTTTTCAGGGCTGCACCGCACGTCTCTGCAGCCGACACAGTCTTCACTCACCTCGGTCTTAGTTATGCGATGCCTGGCCAGTTTCACAACCGCGAAATTGCCCTTTCCGAGAGTCCGCTCGATGTCGTAAAAGCCCACCCGGACGGGACCCCTGAGCGCTGCTGGCTTTTGGTGACAGTCAGCCATGACCATGCTGTTAGTGAATCGCCAGGGTTCGGGGTGACGAGATAGAGACCTGCCGCTGAAGCCTCAAGATAACGAGGCTAAAACGTGTCGAAAATGCCAGCGTGCCTGCCAGGATGCCCGGCGTCCGTCCGCTCCAGTCTTCAGCAGGACCAGCAAAGCGTGTTGAGGAGTCACGCCAGCTCCTCCGGTACAATAGAGCTCTAATATTTCAGCCGTGTTAGCGAGAGTCCACGAGTTGACTCGCAGGAGGCATCATGTTCTCCGGCTGACGTGAATTGACGTCAGAGCCGAGGGGGGTATTTGTACAGGGGGCGGGGCCTCGAGGCGCTTCCACACTCCGGTGCCAATTCGTTACCAGGACGACCACAGCCACCTCTTACGTCAGCGGACAGAAGCGCGTCGCCGTGTTTGCTTGAGCGCGGGCTGTGAAAGAAAAGACTGACTGACAGGCTGACTATGTGAAGTCGAGGAATGACAGGCCGCGGGGACGCTATCGGTGTTTACAGGCTGTTTTTTTTTTGCCTTAATATACATCAAGTGCAGCTTACTTGAGTCAGGGAATTTGCATTCTTTGGCACGGACGCCTAAAGGCAAGACTCTGCAGGTGAAAATGGTAAAAAAGTAAAACAAATATCACCTCACTTTCCCAGCCGATGGATTACATTAGACTTTTTCTTTTAGAATTATTCTAGCATGTAAATGCAAATGAGCCATTATTTAATTAAATGTGCACAATATTCGACATTTTCGAAATTAATTGAAAAAATCTGACAGATTGTAGTCAAAGGTGTTTACAAACGGTATTTTAACCACCTCTTTTTATCAGCCCTTAATAAATAAGCACCGTAAATAGATTAAAATACCGTAAATATATTTTTTGTAGAATAATATGTAAAAATAAAAAACGCTTTCAATAAGGTTGCATCAGTTAATGGTAGTCAATGCATACTAACATGAACAAACTATGAACAATGCATTTATTACAGTATTTAGCCTATTCATTTCTGCTAATGTTATTGGCAATACAGTTGTTCATTGTTAGTTCATGTTAACTCACAGTGCATTAACTAATGTTAACAAGAACAACATTGGATTTTAATAATGCATTAGTAAATGATGAACTATGTTTAATAAATGCTGTACAGATATTGTTCAGTATTAGTTCATGTTAGTAAATAGATTAACTAATGAAACCTTATTTTAAAGTGTGTTTATGCTCAGTACTGTATAGTGTTAGGTGTTTAATCAGTTAATCATTTTAATAAATGTATATTTATTACTCTGTTACTTATTTAATTAAACCCTAATAATATTGTATGTATTAATTACTTTCCAATGAAGTACATTGTTAGCTTTATTCTGCTCGTACTGTACTGTTAGTAATTGTAATCTTAATTTGGTTGTATTTTATAATTTTCTTCTATTAAGTTACATTATTTCATTGTTTTCTACTCACAATAGTTTTGTATATTTAGATGCATAACTTATTTATTTGAAACTACTGTAATGGCATGATTACATTTTTCTACGTAAAGTACTCACCGTACTGTATTGTTAATGTATTATTATTTGGTATAATTATTTATTTTTACAATGTTTACTGCACATGTATCCACAAACCCCCTTGTGGCCTCCTGGAGGTCCCAGACCCCAGTTTGAGGACCCTGCCTTAAAGAAACCTCATCAGATTTTGATATCTAAGGCTTCAGTTCAAGTGTTTATAACCCAACCCTGAAGACATCAAAGCAGGTGTGCCGCATATCTGCCCGATAACATCATCATATAAAACAGACTGCCATTACTAACATCAGTGTTTCTTTCAAGAATCAACTGAGCTAGAGCCGTATTATACAGTACTCAACAGTTCATACAGCAACTCCAGTATTTAAGTCCTTATTATCAAGAGTATATAAGTGTAGAAAAACACCAAGACAGTAAATGATTTGTATTGGAAAATTTAACTTTAACACCTCCATGAGTCATGATGACATAAGTGCAACAAATATGACATCAAAGCAGCAAGTTCTTTGTTTTATATGGTCTATCATATGGCGACATCTCCTGGCTAAATGCATTACTGCAGTATTCATTAAAATTACACGTGTATTCAAAGAGAATAATATTGCATTTCTAAAGAAAATTAAAAATACTTTTCAATAAATTGACAGTCTACTAAAAGGGTACAGAATGAGTAATAACGGACTTATTTGGAAATTCATCATCTAAAATCAATGTGAATTCATTCATTCATTTTCCTTCGGCTTAGTCTCTTTATTCATCAGGGGTCGCCACAGCAAAACGAACCGCCTACTTATCCAGCATATATTTTACTCAGCGGATGCCCTTCCAGCTGCAACCCAGTACTGGGAAACACCCATACAATCTCACACACATACACTACGGCCAATTTAGTTTATTCTATTCACCTATAACGCATGTCTTTGGACTGTGGGGGAAACCGGAGCACCCGGAGGAAACCCACGCAACACGGGAAGAACATGCAAACTCCACACAGAACTGTCAACTGGCTGGCCCAGCTGGAACTCGAATCAGTGACCTTCTTGCTGGCGAAAGTGCTAATGTGTCACCTCAATGTGAATTTATAAGTTAAATTCAACAGTACTGAAAAGTCACTGACTAACATTTCTACACTTTAAGTAAAATGCAACTTGCTTTTAAGGCACCGGGTTTTCTCACTTTTTTAAGTAAAGTTTAAGCTGTGTAATTGTGAACTGTTAAGTTTACCTTAATTAAAAGATTTTTTTATAATTATGGACATAGTTCATTTATTTACTAATGGCAATAGGCTTAATTAAAGTCAACTTATTTTGAAGCATAGAAAAACTGGAAAAACATACATTTTCTATTAAAAATGTACAGTACAATATCTTTTTCCAGGTGTTATTTTAAAAAAATTCCCTAAAATATTTCCATTGTTTCCATTTGATTTAAAAACAAATGCATCAAATAAATTCAATGTGTGTTTAAGAAAAAGTCCAAATAACTTGACAGGGTTATCATCATTATTATTATCACCATCATCTTATTATAAGACAGAGACAACATATTATTTACAATCAAAACACAGAAAAATTCATAATTTGATACCCAAAAGCAAAATGCATATTGAATATGTTAAAATGTCCTATACATACAAATACTGTACGTTAATTCTGATCCTTTTTTGTTTCGTTTTTCAGAATGGAGCTTTCAAGGCACCTCCAGATCCTTCAAAAACAAGAGAACAACAGTACAGTAGGCATATTCATAGAGGCCACATGAGGATGTTGTTGAGATGGGCTGAGAGGTCAGTGCACTGTTTTGTGAATTTCCCAAATGTTCCAGGATGCCAGTTTCTACAGAGGAAGCTCTCACGAGCCGATGACACCTTTATGTTTCATTGAACAGTCAGTTGTGGGAATCTGAGCTTTCACATTTCAGTCCTGCATCAAACCCCTGTGGGCTTCCCCGTCCTTCACACCAGGTCACACAGTGCACATCAAAGAGCAGACATACAGATGGGAGATGAGATCAAACATGGGCCACACTAGTGGGACAGAGGTCAGTATACTTTACCTTCTTTTTTTGCAGAAATGCAGAAAATGCAGAAAATTCAGTCATCAGAGCACTGATCTTTTCACACTACATGAATGTCTGGGCTATTTATTTCCAGCTGTATGCATGTTATACGACAGATTGGGGACAGGAGCTCCCATATTACACATTATTGAAAATGTATTGTTTGAGATGTCACTATTTGTTAAAATCACACATCCTTACTATCGAGAAGTACAAATCAGGGGTAAAACTGTGCTTTGTGTATCTGACATTAGCGTATGTGCAAAGTTTGGCCTGCCAAAGTATATTCCAGTTGATAGCTTGAACAAACACAGAAGCTCGACACATTGAAGATTCATCCTCTGAGCCTTTTCTCTCCAAAGTTAAAGGGATAGTTCACCCAAAAGTCAAATTTTACAGTTAATTTACTTACCCTCAGGCTATTGAAAATGTAGATGACTTTAACAGTAACAGTAAATACGTTTTTTCCTGAATCCTTGATGAAAAGGTGGCCTAAATGCAGATCAGTTGAGCTCAGGCACAGTATAAATGTAGTGTGAGTGCAATGCATGCCTGACTACGAAACCGATGACGCAATGTCACTTTTAAGGGACTGTTCGATATAAATCCTGTATGGATTTATAAGGGGCTGATCACACCAAACGCACTTTTCTGTTCTGAGAATGCGAGGCATTCTTTGAAAGTCTATGTAGTTGTCTTGACAACATAAACACTGCTCTCATTGAAACAGCTTTAATTTGATTGGAAAATGAAAAAGACTTTTTTCACTCAGTTGACTTTTTATTTCAACTGCAGGGGCACAAAAATGCAAGGCATGCAGGGCGCATAAGTAGCGTGCAAAATTGTTGAATTTGTTTTAAAATGTTTGGCCAGGTGTGACTGTGTCCCAAACGACTCAAAATAATACACAACAATATAACTAAAGCAATCTCCATTGTACTGAGCCAGAGCACTTCTCTTCCTGTTTTCCTCTAAACCAGGGATGGGCAACTTTAGTCCTGGAGGGCCACTGACCTGCAGAGTTTAGCTCCAACCCTAATCAAACACACATGCCTGTAGCTTTCTTCTAGTTATCTTGAAGACACTGTTTTGCATCTTCATATATGTTTGATTAGTGTTGGAGCAAAACTCTGCAGGACAGTGCCCCTCCAGGACTGAAGTGCCCATCCCTGTTCTAAACAGTCGCATCGATGATGCAAGAATGTAAAAATGCAATGTGAGTGTGGGCAGTTGGGGGAGTTGGGAGGGGGGACAATCGTGCTATATCTCAAAAATGGGCATTAACTTGCATTTTACAAATCACCAAGGTACAGGGTTCAGCAAACAAAAATTCTTTATTGTTCTACTGAAGAAAAAAGTCCCCCACATCTTTAGTGGTCCTGAGGGAAAGTAAATTACCATTTTTCCATTTTTTTTTGGTGAACTATCCCTTTAGGAGTGATAAAATGTTTCAGGAGTTTTCTGTTGTCACATAAGCATCTGTTGTTTTTGCTGTCTTCAGTAGTTTGGTGCTGTTTCTCAACTTCAGTTTCTTTTTTCCAGCTAGGTCATCCAGGAAATTTGCCTACTGTTTTTTGTGTACTGTGAATTCAGACAAATTTCTTTTGTCACAATGTTTTTCACTTGATATAGTGAAAAAGCATACAGTTCCAGATACAACTTCCTCTTACACACAGCCATGTCCACGCAGGTTTTAAAGTATACTCAAGCGCAGCTTTTTTTATACTCCACTTACCACTGAATTTTATTGTTTGCAGGACATTTCCTCTGTAAACACCTTTGTACTCCTTCAAAACTTCATTGTTTAAATGATGGCTATTTCTCAAACTCTCTTCTTTTCTTCTTGCACGAATGCTTATTAATCCACTGTAGCATTAATATTTGTCTCCTGTTTTACATGTTGTTTTGTATTGCCTTTTCCACTTGTTTTTCGACTGCTGCACAGTATATAGCAACTGTGTGTATCGCAGGACCCTCCTGGTAATGAAAATTGTATCACATGGACAGTAGGCAAATTTAGAAAGATTGGCAGTGTGCATATTGTGCTGATATAAAAATTGCAGATCTGTACACATATCTGTAAAATTGGAAATGTGGGCTTCAGTGTACACTTTAACTATCCGTAGATGTCATTCTCTACCCATCCGGCCTCAACACGCGATGCACTCCGGCAGGTCTCATAGATGTCATTTGTGACAAAACCGCACTGAGTTGTGCTGCTCGGGACATTTTCGTATTCCTCAAACTGACTGCTTGACGGCACACTAAATGTTGTGTTAATCTCAGAGCTCATGTACTCCAGATGAGCTTCACACTGGTTGAATTTGTTGACGTGTTTATAATCATTTTGGCTCTTTGGTGCTAAAGGACGCACCCACTGTCCTGGCACAGCGTAGATTTCATTCTGCTCTTTTCTCCTGCAAAGACACCATCACAAAGTATATTATATGTCAGGGTTATGTAGTTCATGGAGATGAGTTGATAAAAATGTTTTGCATTACACACCTCTTTGTCATGACTCTGTAACAGAAGACCCCCGACACCACTAAAATCAGCAGCAGCATTACAGGCAGAATGGCAAGGAGGGTGTAGTAAATATTAATTGTGTCTTCTGAAATAGAAACTAAGAGTTAAAACATAATTGTTAATAAATCGTTAATAAAATAAGTTAAATAATATGATTAGATATATTAAATATTATAATTATAAATTACAAAATTACTTTCACTTTTACTAATCAAATTATGAATTTTCAGGCATGGATTTTGGTTATCATTTGTTTTGAATTACCTGAAGACTCTGAGAGTTCTGTTTTTATTCTGTCATTGTCCACTGTAATTGGCGGGTGCTTTGGCACCAGAGTAAAGTCAATAATACCTAAAAATAAGTAAATAAATAATCATAATTATGAATGATGAAGAAGCATTTATGATGCTTTGCCTTAAAGGGGTATTTCACACAAAAAATAAAATTTGGACTGCTTGCAGGCTGGGAATTAAAAGTAACAATGTTTAAAGTCCTCAATGTATCATCAGTAGCTGTAAACTTGCATTTTATGAATCAACAAGGACCACAGTTTTAGCTATGAAGTTTTTACATTTTCTATGGAAGAAAAAAAGTCACCCATATCTTCAATAAATAAACAATAAATTTTAATTTTTTTGGTGAACTATTCTTTCATATTTTTTATTCTAAACATGACTATTTTGGTATAACTCCACTTCCACCACTAGAGGTCATGACAACAATTATTATCTGTAAAAATGTCTTTTGAAGGAAAATTCACATTAGACATTATTCTGATATTCCGATTCTATTTACACACCATCAAATCATTTTAAACCCATTATCCTTTCCTCCATGAGGCACTAAATGTTATTATTGCTTATTGCCATGTAGTTAAAAGAATAGGCAAATGACAGTTGTTTTGCACAGGTTTAGCAATAGCCAAAAATACATTTTATGGGTGAAAATGATAGATTTTTCTTTTATGCCAAAAATCTTTAGAATATTTAGTAAAGATTATCTTCAATTAAGACATTTTGTAAATGTCCTACTCTTAAACATATCAAATATGCATAGCTAAGAACCTCATTTCACTCAATATTTGGACTTTTTACCTTCAGATTCCAGATAGTTGTATCTCAACCAAATATTGTCTTATCACAAACCAAACGTCAATGGAAAGACTATTTATTCCGCTTTTAGATGACGCATAAATCTTAATTTTGCTAAATTAATTATGACTGGTTCTGTGGCCCTGGGTCATATTTTACACAATGAGCAGGTTTATATGCCATTATAATAATATTTCATCACAATAACATGTCATAACATTTTAAATTAGTTATTAATATGAAATATGATGTATTTAAATAAATAATAGTAATTGTAGTTGTATATAGTTGGCAATAGTGTTTTCTATATTTCTGTTCAGTTTTAATTCATTTTGTTTTAAGCTTAATTGTTTGTGTATTACAACGTACAGTTACTTGTTTCAGCTAGTGTACTCATTTTTGTTTACTTTTTAAAAACATTTTATTGTATTTATCTAATATTTGTTTCATTTATTTAATCAGAATTAAAAATACTGAAAACAATTTGTAATATTATTTTTATTATTAATGTATTCTTTAATATTTAATTTTATGTATACTAAAGTTACTTTAAAAAGCTAATATCACCATAACTGTGTCATAAAATGGTAGCAAGCACACCAGATGACGCTTAGGCTTTGTTTACCTGTGTGTGTAGTGATATTTCCTGCAGAAGTGGGGACAGGATGCTTCTCTAAACACATACAGGAGGCACAAGAGTTTACATTTTAAGTCCTCTTGCGTAACATGTATACACTGAGAGATGCTTGCCTCAGATCAGTTGACTATAAAATATCTTAATGTGACAGCTAACATTAACATAAAAAAACTTACCGTCAGAGTACTTGCAGATGAAATTGTTCTTGGAATTGCAATTGTAGTCAGTCCACTTGAACAGACTGTGCTCCTTCTGGCCAGCAGAAGATGAGGGTCGGTAAAATAATGCCACACACTGATCAAGACCACATGAGGGCTCTGTCACCAGCCAATTCCTGAAAATTATACATCGCATTTATTACTGTTATTTATTTATTTTCCATTTGTATTATTTTGAATTCTACTATACTGCAAAACGCTTTTTTTTTTTTGTTTTATTCTTGAGCTTCTTGTATCTTTTATGAGTCTTGTTTCTAGTCCAAATATCTAACAATCCTTATTTCAAGAAGCATTTTCTAGAAACTAATTTTGTTTCCAGAAACAGTAAGTCAAAATTAAGTGAGTTTTTCCTTAAAACAAGCTAAATAATATGTCAATAGGGTAAGAAAAATAACCTTGTTTTCGGTTTGAAATAAGTTTATTTTACTTACTTGTTTTAAGGAAAACTCACTTAATTTTTTACTTATTTCTGAAAACAAAACAATTTTTTTTTACTTGTCTAGAAAATGGCTCTTTCTTTAAGTTTTATTTATTTATTTTTTTTACAGTGGTGGAAAGAGTAAAGAAAAATCATACTCAAGTAAAAGAACCATTACTTGCCTAAAAATGTAGTGCAAGTAGAGTAAAAGTATCTGTTGTAAATATTACTCAAAGTATGAGTAAAAAGTAGAACTTTCAATAGTACTCAAGAGTAGTGAGTATTACGCTGTAAAAAACTGATGCATTTACATGTAATTTGTGGATGTGTGTAAACGTAACGTTCTGTAGTGCATTTAGTTATTGCCCAGCAGGCACACAACATCAAAAGACGTTAGTTTTGGGTTAGATTTAAGTTATGTCAGGTGGCCAAAATTCAATGTCCAGCCAGCGTCTAAGGACAATGTTATTTTGATGTCGAATAACGATGTCAAATTACGTTGATATTTGGTTGATTTTAGGCTGTGTTAGAAAGTTATCAAAATTCAACGTTGAGCCAACATCTTAAACCGACGTCATATTGACGTCAAATACTGACATTTATTCGTCAGGTATGGCAACCAAAATCCAACATCTGATTGACGTCACAGTGGTAACGTCCACACAACATCAAGCTGTAACATCATTAGACGTTGATATTTGGTTGATTTTAGGTTGGGCGTTGGACATTGATGTCAGCCTGATGTTGGGTTCTGACATCAACCCGATTTTCATTTCCAAACAAAATGCAACGTCCCCATGATGTAGGGGTACAATGTCAATCTCACGTCATGTTGACGTCTTGTGCCTGCTGGGTGTTTAAGACCATTTCGGTCATCATACAGTAAACAGCCGTCATCTTCTCATCAGTGACATGCATCTAAACAGTCTCTGGGTCAATGCGTGTAAAGATTTTGGACATCTTCTTGGACACTTTTAATGCTTCCAAACAGTTTGCTGCAATTATAAAGCGCACATGTCTTGAGGTTGTTCATTATGATGCGATTTACCTCTTTACTTCTATGTGCAATTTGATTGGACAGGAATCACAGGACAGATTTTTTAAATCCCCATAGACAAGAAAAAATAAAGTAGTGATTGTAGGTTGAAGGAAAGTAGTGGAGTAAAAGTAGCGATACTGCACTAAAAATGTACTAAAGGGAAAGTAAAAGTACACATTTTTAAAACTACTTAGTAAATTACAATCCCTGAGAAAAACTACTCAGTTACAGTAATTTGAGTATTTGTAATTTGTTACTTTTCACCACTGATTTTTTTATATATACATTTGAACTAGAAACAAGACAAAAACTCAAGAAACAAAATAATTATTTGCAGGATATTTCAAAATTTGTTTTTCGTTTAATATTTATATAATATTTTATGTCAGATTTCAGCAGTTAATGTTGAGCTTTTGTTTTAGTTATCAATAACAGCACTGGTATAGAAGCCATTTTCATGAACCATTTGTGCTCTATCAGCTTCAGCCACCCATCATTGTAATTGCAACCACAATCACAATTGGACTTTTATTAAAGAAACCAGCTCATGCCTATATGTAAATGATGACAGAATTTCCATTTTTTCCCCCATCTTTTTAATAACAAATTGCTAAATAAAAAGTGTAAAATAAAACAATAATAAAAAAGGATCAAGGATGCTGTATCTCCTACCTGAACGTGGCCTGACTATAATCCAGCCAGTAATACTGTGATGAACAATCAACATTATACTGTGAGCTCCTTCGTAGCCCTATCCAGAAGTCTCCATCGGAGGCCCGGAGCGTCTGCACAAATCTCTCCACCAGACGCTGCTCGTTCTCGGTCTCGATGCTGAGCAGCTCTCCATCCTCCTCCCAGCACTTCTGTCGGGCTGCCTCGAAGCTGGCTCTGAGCCTGCTGTCCTGGAAGAGTGTGATCTTATAGCAGGGCTTCTCTGTCCCTCTCCGGCATATCCTCTGATCTGCAAACCAAACACACACACACACTGATGTTAGTGTTGAAGCAACTGAAGTAACACAGCAGGAACTATTATAGGAAAATTGGCGAGGAGAATTATGTGCGCAAAGAGAGGAAGAATCCAGAACTTCCACAAACTGTCAGGCGGAAAATCCTCTCAAGCAGAGTCATGTGTGTGACAGTCAGCCATATCCTCCCGGACTAATAAACAGCTGCGACCCACATATAAATCCGAAAACTGTACACAAACAAACCACTGTGCATATAAAGAAAACCCAAGGAAGCTGTAGTTACACGTTTTTGTTGCGCCGTTGTTTGTTATTCGTTATTAAAGGTAGTTCTGCACAACAAAAGCTTCAGAAACCTTTATTTGAAAATGTTTCGGTTCAGCTGTCGTATTATTTATATGCTGCGAGTGCGCATTTTAACATACTATTGTGTTTTCACCGCGTGTTTCGGAGTTGGTTCATTTGAGTATCGCTGTGCGTGAACGGACATTTTATATAAATAATCACAAACTCACCACCGAAAGCGCCTGACGCGCAGCTGGGATGGAAACAAACTGCCAAAACAGTTCCAATCAGTTTCATGAACTCCATCTCTACATAGTTTCAAAGGGCGTGCGACTGCCTCGACTCTTTCTAGATCCTGGTAAAACGTCCCGCCGCTGTCAGACTAAACAAACGCAGGCAAAAAAGAGGCTGCTTGAGTCTCCGTAGGAAAGAAAGTGCCTCATGCTAGCAGAAACTGCTGCAGCTGTTTCTGTGCTCCCACTCTTTACGTGTGTATATTGCATTTTTTTTCTCCTACAGTTACGTTTTGTTAGTTAGCTATTTTAATACATAAGCTAATAATAAACAATTGAATAAATTATTTATAGTTTTTTTTTTCTCTACAATTACTTTTTGTGTTGGTTAGTAATTTAGTTGGTTAGCTACTTTAATAAATAAGTTAATAAATGATTTAATGAATGTAACCAATTTGTTTTTATTAGATTTTTTTATTTTTATAAATTTATTTATTTATGCATAATGGTCTTTCAGAGTGGTTAACTTTTAAAGGGATAGTTCACCTAAAACTGAAAATTCTGTAATTTATCTACTCACCCTTCACTTCTCACAAACCTGTTTTAATGTCTTTGTTCTTTGAAACACAAAACAAGATATTCTGAAAATTTTGGAAACTGGTAACCATTGACATCAATAGTAGGCTATTTGTTTTTATGGAAGTTAATGGTTACCAGTTCCTTACATTTTTCTAAATATTTTATTTTGTGTTTAACAGAAAAAAATTTAACTCCTAAAGGTTTTCGACCATTTAAGGGTGAGTAAATAGTGAGTATGGGGCGACACGGTGGCTCAGTGGTTAGCACTGTCGCCTCACAGCAAGAAGGTCGGTGGTTCGTGTCCCGACTGGACCAGTTGGCGTTTCTGTGTAGAGTTTGCTTGTTCTCCCTGTGTTGGCGTGGGTTTCCTCAGGGTGGTCCGGTTTCCCCCACAGTCCAAAGACATGCAGTACAGGTGAACTGAATAAACTAAATTGGCCGTAGTGTATGGATGTTTCCCAGTACTGGGTTGCAGCTGGAAGGGCATCCGCTGTGTAAAACATATGCTGGATAAGTTGGCGGTTCATTCCGCTGTGGCGACCCCTGATGAATAAAGGGACTAAGCCGAAGGAAAATGAATGAATAAATAGTGAGTACATTTTTATTTTTGGAAATACTATCCCTTTAAAAAACAGTGATGTGAAGTGCAAATTGTCCTAATAAAATACAGAATGGTATCCAGCTATTATGTCCCAAAACTAATCGAAGTTGCTCAAAGAATGTATGTCACTTAACGTAAGAAGTGCTATTGTAAGTTGTTCCACCAGCGAGGAACAATAAAAGTGAATGTCCTTGAAAGTGATTTTGTGGCTATGTATTTGGGATGGCTCCACAATGCACCATTCACTTGCAGAACCCAATCTTCTTGAGAGCACATATATGTCTAATTTCAGCAGTCACATGATACAAGTCCTATATGGTGAGTTTCATTTATATTCAGAAGTCAGAAATGACTACTTGCCAGAGGTAAAATTACAGTGGAACATCAAATCAACTTCAGAATTAATAATGACAGTAAATGTGGCAAATGGAATAAAGAAGAGACTATTTCATTTTTACCTTCATATACTGAAAAGTCCATTAAGGATAGTTTTTTTTTTTTTTTTTTTTTTTGGTAAATGCTGAATTATTTTTAAATTGTCAAATTACTACTTTTCTTTGATTACATTTTTTACTGTATAAGTGTATATGTGACCCTGGAGCACAAAACCAGACATGCGTATATTGCACAGGAATATATAATTATACATGTTTCTTTTATGCCAAAAATGTTTATGTACATAAAATATTATGTAAACAAACCTAATTTCTGATTAGTAATATGCATTGCTAAAAACGTAATTTGATCAGCTCTAAAGGCGATTTTCTCAATATTTTGATTTTTTTTTAAACTCAGATTCCAGATATTCATATAGATGTATCTCAACCAAATATTGCCATAACATAAGAAAGCATACATCATTGGAAAGATTATGACTGACTTGTTTTGTGGTTCACATATATGTTGTCAGAGACAGCGTGCATCAACTTTGTGCGGTTTTGTACTTTTCCTGTAACACTATCAACATCAGTCACTGTTTGTAAATCACTACAGTTTCTACAGAATTATAAAATCTGTTCAGACAAAGTGGAGAGGGATCAATTTTGTTTGGCTCGCTTGCAAACTGACAGAGGAAGTAAGATGACTTTTTATGAGATTGACTGGAGTGTGCAAGTGAGTGGAGCTCAGTCATTGCTGCTGACCCGGCCAGCTCACAGTCAGACACACATATATACACACACACACACACACACACACACACTACACACACTATCCTCAGGAATAGGAAGCCAGTCCGGAAAGGAAGCTCTCTCTTTCTTTCTTTTTTTTTTCAACAGCCTGTTTCCTCTTCATCTTTGTGGTTTGTTTTTTTGGTTCTTTTTCATTTCCAGACATTTCCCCCTTGACCTGGCAAAGAAAATAAATTCATTATAGAGAGCTTGAGCTGAGAAATATACACTAAAACTTTCTGGCTGTTATAAGAAGCCCACTTGCACGTTATTTTCGGAAAAGGCAACCTGCTACTATTACACTGTGTAATCATATATGCATTGAAATCCTTGTGGGCTATTATGAAGAACAGATCCTGCAGATGTCCTGCGGTTTTGAAGAAATAAGGGTGAGGTCATCAGGCCAGTGGCACTGCATGTGTAGTTGTTTGTGCTGATCTCTGGCAGGCCGCCCGGACTCATTGCCCCTCCTCACTCAATGCCGCCTGTCATGTCCCTTTCATTATACTCAAATCACTTCCATTCAGAGCCACTAACTTCTCAGCTTAAGCTGTTTGCATCGAAACCTTTTGAAAACATCACTATTGCCAGAATCTTATTGTTGTAACTGTTTTATTTACATTATTCTTGAGTACTGTTGTTAACATGACAACGATATACTAGAATCTGAGGGTTTTTATTATTCTTCATTTTTGAAACTTTTTGCCTGCATGTGACATTTTTGTCAAACCCGTCCCCCCTTGAGATCAGCGATAATATCTGTAGTATGCATGTCAGGCAAGTAGTTGACCAGCAGTCAATATCTTGAACATAGTCTTATAACTTTGCTGAAATACATCTATTGTTTACTAAAATAGTGCCCCATACAGTAAGACATTGTACAATTGTATTTCTGTGTAAAAATTCAGCATTAGTGTAGATTTATGGGTATATTCGCTATAGAACCCACATTTTGATTGTAATCTGGTCATACATAATTTTATGACAATGTTTATGCCAGCAAGGCTTTAAAGCATAACTATAGTACACTGTAAAAAATGCTGGGTTCCACACAATTCCTTCATGATGTGTCAACACAAACTGATTAAGTTAATTTAATCGTTTTTACAAGTATAAGTGGATTGAACATAAAACAATTAAGTTGTGTCCCAAAAAACTTAAGAATTGTGTTGTTTCAACTCATTTTTAAACAAGTAATTTAAAGAAGCAGCAAAAGTAATTATTTGAGTGTATAGTATAATCAAATTTCCATTATGCAACCACAATTATATGTTAACGTGTTAATGCATTAATTACTGATTACACTGGTGTTCCATAATAGACTAAACATGTAATTTGCATGCATTAAATCACCAGCTTTGATATAATTGTATTATAGATTAGTGGTAATAATGATACTGTTTTCAGAAACTTGAAACCTGATTTTTATTTTTATTTTTTCATGGCATAAGTTAATTCAAGTCATTCAAATTAATGAATGGGCAAAATGCATAAGAAGGTTTTATTATTTTAGTGTTTAGGTGTTTTGTAAATATATCCTTAAGCTTCAATGTATGATACATTGATTTATTTGATCAGCAGAGGTCCACTAATGTTAGAGGACTGAAACTAACAGTTGCTTGGATATTAAAATGCCTGTTTTCTGAGTAAAATCTATTATTAAGACTTTTTATTCCTTTAAACGTCCTGTCATATTTGAGGTTGTTTCCCCCCCGAAATAATCTACAGAAGCATGCAACTTGTGCAGGTTGTTTATGTATGTTCAGCTTGTTTCGCCTTGTGTGGCTGCCGCTGCATGCATATTTATTGCACATGCATATAAAATGGTCATTAAAGTTTATCTCACTGAATGCAATGCATTTTCTATAACCTGCATACAGGAGAGTAGATACTGCACCTGCACAGATTTGAGTACTTAAAATACAGACTGGTTCTTGTAATATCTGAGAGAAGAGTTCCACTGTATGTGCTGATTTCTAGAATGGCATTTTCTGGACCAGCAGGCGGCAGTATTGTACTAGTACTGTTGTATGTGTTCTGAAGAGGCGCCACTGTTCTTTTTGTTTATTCAGTTTTTAATACTTTCTTGCGGTCACAATTGGCATGCTTTTGAGCTATTTTTTTCCAGTGGTAAAATGTCACTGAACACCAAATGGAAAAAAAAGAAAAAAGCTTTGCAGGGCCTTAGGCAATTAATCTTGAATAATGATTTGACAAAAGAGTTTCGCTCTTTACAAAATGGGTTTTCCTTGCATCGTGTGAATTCCCAGAATATGTTTTTACAGAACTGAAGAGAATTCTTAAATTATTCTGATAACCATGTTTTTTTCATGCAATATATAGTTTATAGCATACTGGTTCCATGAGATGGAACACAACATAAAATCATACATTTGACTGTTTGGTTCTGACCGAAATATTTATGCTACAATTAAATTATGAAATCAGAATGTTAAGTTGTTATACATTAATATGACAGTGGTGTTGCCATATAAATGTGTGGATAATGGTTTATGAATGAAGTACAAACTGTACACATAGCAGTCTTGAAGGATTCTTTCCAAATCTGTGCAATTTTCAGGAGTGACACCAGAATTTTAATACATGTATGAATTCCCTAAATTGTATTTGTTTTTGTGTATGAAATATAAATCAATCATGGTCTCTTGCATCTTTGGTGTCTTGCACTTTTCTTCACAGTTATATGGTCATTGCTATGGTTGGCTTTTTTTTTTTCTTTCTTTCTTTCTTTTTCAAATTTTTTTTTTAAACTAAACCGCCATGAACAGAAGCTTTGTTTTTTGGAAGGCTGTTTTGCTCAGCCTGGTCTGGATGTGTTGCCATGTCCACAAATTATAAACAACTTTAATAGGTGCCTTTGGGCTCTATTTTATGGTGTTATTAAAAACGGGGTGAGGACCGGAATTGAGAACCACTGCTGTAAATCAATTACAGCAAAGATACTGTATTTATATTTACAGCACCATTTATCTTGCTGTATGTGTATTGTATATCATTACTGTAAAATATACAGTAATTTTCACAATACAAATTTAAAAGGCAGTAATATACTGGATAACTGTCCTACAGTAAAATACAGTTCATATTACAGTTAAATACTGTGTAATTTACAAAAATAGTTAATGTGTCGTCCATGGTTTAATTCAAACTGCAGAACACAAGTGTTTGATGCAATATTTAACTGGTCAAAACAGCACATACGAAACACACAACATGGCTGAAAATGATTACTGTATGACTTCAATGGTGTCAATCATGTGATTTCAGAACTGAGTCTGCTTCTTTCACTCCCATTTTTAAATGCATTTAATGCTACTGAAACTTACAGTGTGTATAAGACAATTCAGCTCATTAATGCAGTTGTTGATCTCATAAACTGTGTATAGAACAGGAATATTGACACAAAAAGGATGACCTGACAACCAAATTTTGCTGCAGTGTGTACGTGACTACACATATGTAGTGATCTAAACTGAGAACAAAATTGAAGAACACAGGAATCCAGAAAAATCTTACTGTTCAGTTTATAGTGGAGAAGAACCAAAAATCATCAAGGTGTGACGCATCGAAGCATAATATGTGAAATATGTTCTCTGGCCAAGGGGCTTTTTGGAACAAACAATAGTAGAGTACATGCTTCATTGAAAGCTGTTTGTCAGATATCAGCATAACGCCGTCTGAAGTGATCCTTTAGCCTTTAGCAGGGGTGTTTGAGTTTGCTGCTCTCCAAACACAGTAACTGATGCTCGCATGCGAGACAAACCAACAAAAGTATATTTTGGTGTCCCGTGTTTCACACCTTGTGGCAGATGATCACATTTCTCGTATTCATAATGTTTCTATTCCCAGGAGATGATGCAACATTTTATGTTTCAAATGATTTATAAAAAGAAACTTAATTCACTTTCTAAGGCTTTGACATTGAATATGGTCACAATTAAATGTCACGGGATGGACAAAATGGTTACACTTTACAAAAAAAAGTTACATTTGATACGTTCTTAGTTACTAACATAACAACAATAAGTAATACATTTCTTATAGTATTTATTCATCTTTATGTTAGTTTATATAATAAAAAAGATAATTGATCATTGTTAGTACGTTAGCACAACTTAAATCATTAACAATGAATTATTTCATACTGCACTGTAAATAAATAATAACAACTAAATATTCTATATTTATATTACACTCAAAATTATTTTTGCTACTTGTTTAAACTACTTTGATGAACTACTAAACTAATACTACTGAGCTATTAAAATGTGTAAAATGTGTAAAATTCAATATTAAATATTCATATTGAAATAAGTTTGATTAAACTAATGCAAACCTCAAAACACCTACATATTTCTATATGGTCATTTATCTGTATTTGTTCTAACATCTGAAAATTTCAACAAGTGTCCACTGGATATGTATTAAATCCCACTGTCAGTCATTGTTAACCACAACCTGAGGATACATGTTTTAATCTGGGAAGGAACAGGACAGATGACACACTCCCTGCACCTATTAAATTCTGCTCGGGCTCCAACACTATATATAACAACGGTCTCATCACCTTCCTCAAATACTGCCCATTCACCTGCTGGTGACTTACACAGGTATGAGGCAATCATTCTTTCATATCTACTGCTTTTTTCTCTTTAAGGTGAGACACTGCAATTGAATAACGTAAAGAAAATATGCAAATATGCGCTAATCTGCGAATTTGTTTTTTGAAGTTTTGTAGAATAAAATGTACATATTAGGCAAATTATTTATGCATTTATCCCTCTGTAAAAAAACCTTCAGAATACAGATATGGATAAAATTGTGAAGTTTAACGCATTATTGCTTCTGAAGTGAAGATTTATGGCTCTCTTTTTAAGAAGAAGGCCTTTAAAAATATGTATTGTTCATTTATTAATTTTCCTTTGGCTTAGTCGCTTATTTATCAGGGGTTACCACAGTGGAATAAACTGCTGTATTTTGCATATATTCTTTTCATTACACTGAAGCAACATCTTATGGAAAGCCAAAATTTTCTTAATTGACAGGCATGAAAAATTGGTTTTGACTGCATTTTCTTGCCTAAAATCAATTAGAACTCTCAATAACATTTACTTTTCATTATAGGTGGATATTTAGTCATAGTGTTTGTCTCTACAGCAGGAAGATGCTGCTTTTATGCTTGTGTTTGCTGGCTGTGGTCCTGCAGTCAGCTCATTCTTATAACTGCTCCTCGGACTATAACAGGGTTCCAGGTGAGTCTCTGTCAGATCAGACTGATGTTCTCTGTGGTTTGTTGAACACTAATATCTCCTTTCATTTTATCAGGTAACAGTGATCTGGTGGTTCACTGTGGCACCAATATGATATCTCTGGAGGTGAACCTGTGCACTGCGGCGTGGGCAGGCTTTGACGCCAGTGGTCTGGCACTGAACGGGCAACGCGGTAACAGCCTGTGCTTGGGCACCGTTGACTACACTGTGAACCCTCCTGTCATCCGCTACCAGCTGCCCGTCAATGACAGCCTACAAAACCCCTGCAGACAGTCTCTGCAGGTTTGAAGAAATCAGCATTTTACAACATTTTCAATTGTTACATATTAAAATATATAGGTATAATATATAATAAAATATATTAGTCTCTCATATAATATGTATTCATATATAAATATAAACAATTTTACTAAGTATATTACAATAAAATAGTTGTATATGTATTTTTTTATTTTATTAAACTGTTTATTTTAATTTTGCATTTTATTGTTAACCCTAAATAAATTTTTCTTCTTTTAAATTCATGTAAAATGTCAAAATAAGTAATTCATAAACTTGTAAAATAGCTTTAGATTCATAAACATTTTGTATAGCATTTTATTGAAAAACAAAATAAGATCATAAAAGTTGCATCTTTTTTCAAATTATAAAATGTTTTTGTTTTGTTTTGTTTTTTAAATAATAAATTATTATAAAAATGTATTTTAAAAAAATCGTTTTAGATGTATAGCATTTTACATCACATTTGACTAAATGTCCCTGTGCCCATTTTTAGATTGTGGATGAGCTTCCCAACCCGTCTGGTCCGTTCAGCATGTTCTCCAGCATCCAGTCGGTCATTGTCACAGGATACATTGATACACCCAGCTCTGCAGTAGGAATTGTCAGCTACGCCACAGACCTGTACTACCACTTTTCCTGCCGTTACCCACTGGAATACCTCCTCAACAACACCGAGATCACAGCGTGAGTAGCTTTTCAGCTCCATACTTCACCTGCTGCAATTCATGGCAACCGGAGGACTGACCCGATTCACACTTTTCATGCAGGTCATCAGTGTCTGTGGCCACTAGTGACAACAACGGGACCTTCATTGACACACTCAGCATGAGAGTCTTCAATGTAAGAGTAAATATGTGTAAAACTCTGTACCATCAATGCAAAATACATCACAATGATTATTGTTCCCATGTCAGAGCTCAGATTATAACAGTCCTTTGGTG
This sequence comes from Danio jaintianensis, assembly GCA_903798115.1. NCBI lineage: Eukaryota > Metazoa > Chordata > Actinopteri > Cypriniformes > Danionidae > Danio > Danio jaintianensis. The sequence goes on along the minus strand of CAIGQV010019070.1, from coordinate 18,982,013 downwards.
GTTCCGCCGTCTGGATTACCTTTGCGCACTAAAGTCTACATTGAAGTAAAGGCTGCCAATCTCACTGGGAAGTAAGTATGCTTATGTTTCTATTCTTGCATACTTAATTGGAAGTTTAATTGTGGAATGAAACACTGTTTTTGTGCTTTTTCTATAGTTTTAATCTCTTGTTGGACTACTGTTTTGCAACCCCGTCACCTTATAATACCAGCAACAACGTGCAGTACAACTTTTTCACTGGGTGAGTTAAACCTGATTAAAAGGTTAGTACAGCCAAAAATGAAAATTCTGTCATCAATTACAGACCTTCATGTCGTTAATCCCAATTCAAAACAGTTCAAAACAATCCATGTGACTTCAGTGGTTCAACTGTAATCATATAAAGCTCCAAGAACACTTTTGTGTGCCAAAAAAATTGTCATTGTCTTCTGTATCAGAACAGGGTATATGTTCACTACGAGCAATACGACACAACTTGCCTGTGCTCTGCTGCTGACTCTAATGGCAATATGTTGTACTGCCTGTAGTAAATGCGCACCCTTACGACCTGAATCGGGAGAGACAATATTTTTCTTTCCCTTTCTGGACTTGCTCGGGACCTTTGCTGACTGTGGAGGATAAGGGAGCTCTCAGATTTCATCTAAAATATCTTAGTTTGTGTTGTGAATGTGGACTGAAACAACATGAGAGTGAGTAATAAATAATTCAATTTCCATTTTTGGGTGAACTTATGCTTTAAGAATTTGTGGTAACACTTCACAATATGGTTCCGTTTCTTAAAATGAAGTATGTTAGTTAACATTTAAATCAGAAAAATACACCCAAAGTGTATTACAATTCTCACTATTAAGTGATATATTATAAAGTACACATTCTGCATGATCTTATTGCACATCCTTAAACCTAACTACTACCTTAATAACTATTAATAAGCAACAAATTATGAGATAACTGAGGCAAAAGTCATAGTTAGTGGTTTATTAATAACAAGATTAAAAAAGATTGGGCACACTTTATTTCAGCTGAAACCAAGATGCTTGTACTTTTCTGGAAAATTGCTATGAAGAGATCATATGTGAAAAGGCCTTAGCACATTTTTTTTTTATTTCACCGGTAAAGTTGTTCCGGTAATTTTACAGCAATTTACCATATCACTGTGTAAAAGGGTCTTATGACTATACCAGCACTTTTAAAGTCAAAAAACATATACAGGCAAAACAAAATTAATACTTGTGGCTCCTGAAAATACAGATTTTATGAAGAAAAATGATTGGCCTGTGCAAGAAACTGAACATTATTGAAAAGCCCTAAGCATGTTGGCGACAGTCAGTGTCCTGTTACTTTCATATTTTAAACTTTCAGGTGGCAAGGAACTAAACTTTCATCAGGTGACAGAAATTGATACAAAAAAAACAAGTTCAGTCAGAGAACCAATTCTCAACAAAGTAGTGGTGCTGCAGTAGATGACGGGCTTTTAGTGGTCATGATATTTTAAAACAAGCTAATGTATGCTAATCTTAGTTTTAACTATTACCAAATTGCTCAGAATTGATATTTATTTCTTGATTTGTGTTCTGCTTTTTTAACAATCCTCTGGTGTTCCCTCACAGATGCACTATAGAGAACCGAACAACGGTGATTAAAAATGGACTTTCCAAGTGTTCCAGATTTTCATTTGAAGCCTTCCGCTTTGTGGAGCATCGTAATCAGCAGCAGTCTACGATTTACCTGCACTGTATATTGCGTCTTTGCGAGCCAAAGAAATGCAGTGAACTGATTAATGTAGGAGTCTTTTATTGCTAGAAAGGGATAGAATAGAATACTGCTAACCTAACTGTTTTTAACAATATTTTACTCATGCAGGCTTGCAACTCTACTGTAGCACGAAGAAAAAGGGCTGCAGAACCTTACGGATCACAAGCCACAGAATCTGCCATGGTGTCTGTGGGCCCTCTGTACACTGAAGCCCTGGGTGAGTCAGTTACATACAGTACACACAACGAACCAGAACTGAGCTTTTCTTACTGCGCTTGACCCTAGGTTATCTTCATTCTGAACCCTACTTTTAAACAGTTCATGCTTGTAATTTTGAGAGAAGGTACTTGCTGTAGAACCAATGGATGAAGATTGACTTAAGTTGATTAAGTGAAATTCTTTTGGTATATGATTGATTGAAGTTGTTATCAAAATACACAAAAGTTACATTGTTATGCACATTGCTACTTTTGTTGTGAGAGTTAAAGGGTTAGTTCACCATAAAAATTTAAATTCTCTCATTACTTACTCCACCAACCCACACAGCCCAGCCCCCCTCCACCTCCCACACCGCGCTCTGTTTCAAACCCTTAAAGTCACCATGAAATCAAAATTGACTCTTATTTTTATATGCAAATAGTAGTTCTTGTTATAAATGAGGAAATGGAAATGGTCCACTCCTCCATTTATTCTTCCAGAGCTCCACACTGAGACTTGAGATCAGTGTGGCACATACTCTTAACCACCATGGTTCTTGCTCTCCACTCAACAAGGGAACATTAAAAACTTCACCCAAGACTAGAAAATTATGTAATGTGCATATGTAGGAAAATGTTTGTCTTGCTTTCTACAGATATAGATTGTGCTTTCTAATTTATGATTGCCCTGGTTTTTCTAACAGTAAATTCTTCAATGAGTTGAACAAACTGTATGTTTGCCAAAATTATAAGGAATTCCTGTTCCAAAAAAACTCAACCAAAAACCAAGGCACTCACACAGTATATAAAGTAAAAGGCCTATATTCTAAGGCATATACTTTAATTTGTATGTTTGGATTGGATCTAGACACAAAAACTGACACTCTTCAGGAGTTTTATAGTTGTTGGTTTTAAAGTTCATCTCATTGGTTAAATTCTACAGTATATCCAGGAGACATAAATGTCATGTTCTTTAAAGGTGCAGTATGTAAGTTTGACACCCATTGGTTGAACTAGGTATTGCACTCCTGGATCAAAACACACGCAAGCGCAGGTTGCCAGATCGACATGAGTGTACCTGAATATCGTACCTGAATATCCTTATCAGGATGAACTAAATTATTTTATTATTGTAGGGCAAAGCGCAATGCTTTTTTTCTACTGATCCAGGCAAGCCAGAGGTTCAGATTTGACTTGACTTGCCAACAGCTTCACTGTTCCCTGCACAAACAAATAAAACTGATGTTTTTGTCCCATGTTTTCCTGTATTATATACCAAGTTCATTTCATATATGGGGGGAAAAGAAAAAGAAAGAACTACAGAAGAAAGTTCCCGAAAATTTTGGAAAATAAGAAAAAGGGGTCGGGGATTGGAGTGTTTCTGTTAGGGTTTTTGTTAAAGTACGTAATAAAAGACTTCCATGTTACATAAAATACTTTGTTTTTTAAGAGAAAATCTCTTCAAAAAAAAAAATTCAAGCTGCAGGCAGGACATATATATTTTTAGCGATGTTGACATCAACATTACATTTTCACAACCTTAACATTACACTGAAGAAAACAAAATGTGATGGTTTGCTTTTATATGTTGGCCTCTCGTCACTTCAATCAGTCCAGACTGATTGCCATTATTCGGAAGTATGCGAGACTAACCCAGGGTTAAGCATTTCAAGCAGGAAAAGTCCTGATAAGACCAAACTGAGACCAATCAGTTTACTTAACTTTAAGTAATTCCTAATAAAAGTGGTTTTAAGATTCTGTAAGTTTTAACTTCTGTACCTTTTGATCCTGTAGTGAAAGATCTTCCCACTGCATCGCCCTATGGTATGAGATTCTTCTTGAAACTTTAATCAAAATATTACACTTGCATCAAAAAATGATAATGAATGAACGCCTAGACACTAACAGCAGTTTGTTTTCTCTTGTGAAGCAGGAGGCAATGAGCCGCAGAACCGGGAGAATATGAACTTGGCTGGAGTGATGGTCGGGGTCATTTTCGCAACCGCCGGTACTGTGGGGATGATCATGGCTGGATGGTTTGTGCTAAAGAAGTTTGTCTGGGCTGGTGGCCTGCCTCGAGCTTTCCACTAAGACTTCCATAAACTCACCATCTGTTTAGCGTCGAACGAAGCTTAATTTGATATACCCGATAAGACGTCTGATCACATCACGGAGTCTGCACAAACCATAAAAGAAGCGCTTTGCATAATGCTTAATTAGCATATTTTTATATATTTAGACGACAGTGTGTAGCCTGGTCACTTGGAAACTTGGTAATGCTTAACTGTTTTTTTCAAGCGACTGCAAATAATACTATTTGCATTGTTTAATGAGTTTTAGATGTGCGCTACTATAAGATGCACGTAAGCACAGCTGCATTTTTGAATGGAACAAACTGTGGATGTAATCTTGTTTTTGTTTTTTTTGATTACACATTGCTTTTATTTTAGCCCAGGGGTTTTCAACATTTTTGGTGCCCAAATATAATCAAAGGTCACTATATTTTATGTATAAAGTCCCATTTATATTGTGTGTGAAATGATATTATGAAGATAATGTTGTGTCCTAAATGAAACTAAATAATTGGCTTTTATTTTGGAGGTATTAAAACCAAAGTCAGTCTACTGTCAGTCAAAGATCTGTTATCATTTACTCTTCCTGAAGAAGTTCCAAACCTGTAAGTTTAGTTCTTCTTTTGAACACAAAATAGAATATCACAACATGTTGGTAACAATTGCTGGTCCCTGCTTAATTCCATAGTTTAGAAAAACTACTATAGAAGTGAATGGGACCAGCTACTGTTTGAATATTTGTATTGGTTAAATATCTTTATTTTTGTTCAGGAAAAGATCATACAGGTTTGGAACAGTTTTAGGATAAATACATGATGATAGAATTGTCATGTTTGCACAAACTATTACTTAAAAATATTATTTGTGTATTATTTTGATAAATATTCTAAAATTGGATTTAATTTCTGTTTGAAAACCCCTGTATTACAGCCAATGACTTGCTGCTTTCTTGTATTCTAAAGACATAATAGCTATTTAGATGCGATGTATTTAGAAAGAAATACTTTTATTAATACACAGAAGTTGATGCAATAATCATCAGACGACATATATATTCATTTCAAATACATACAAACTGATCCTTTTTATTTACACGCTATTGCCTATTTACGAAACAGCATATCAACAAACATTACACACACAAAATCCTACATTCTGATTTCTCTTTGAAAACTGTACAGACCACAATATCTTTACACAAAGTGACAGATAACAAAAAACTGTTGTTATTTACAATACATTACAGTTGTATTTCTGACAGGAATGGAGGTGTGTTGTTTAATTTAGAGTGTGTACGATGTCTTGTAAAAGCGCTGTGAGTCTTGTGGAGAAATCCTCCTGTATGGACTCAATGTTTGTCTGATGGAAACCAGTCGACTCACCGTGGCTCTGGCTTTCTTGGAGTGCTGTCATCTGCTCGTCCAAGTTAGAAATAAACTGTTGATTCCTAGTGGCAGAGTTCTGGCAGAACTGATCCACCTTTGAAGCCATCACTTCCCTTGGAGGCTGTGCCGACGCGAGATGGCCTGCCAAAGCGATCTTGAGCGCTGCAACTTTTCCTTGTACCTCTAAACTGAAGGTACAAACTTCTTGGCCAAGCCTAGCGGTGACTTCCTCCCATAGTTCCTTACCGCTGCTGTCTCTTTCCTCCTCGACAGCCTCGAATGCCTTCGTTTTAAAGTCCTCAAAGGCCGCTGTCCTTTTCTGGTGGCTTTCGTCTAGAGCCATTGTGATCTTCTGCACGGCCTCCTGATAGAGCGTGGCTTCCTCTGGGTTCAGCTCCTGGAGGTTGAGTTTGAGTTTCTCACAGAGGTCTTGAGTGTTGGACTGGAGAACCGTCTGGAGCTGTTTGGTGAAGGGGGCGAGGAACTCTTTGATGTTGGCCAGCGTGTGTTTGGGATGGCTGGGGTAAGGAGAGAGTCTTTCTCTCAGCTCGGCAAGCTCCTGCTTCAGACGGGCCCTCAGGCGCTCCGACTCCATGCTTAGTTTGCGCCTCAGTTCTACTGCCATTGGGTTGTAAGAGTCTTCGGAGTAAAGGTCACTGCTCACTACATGGTTCTTCCACATAGAGCTGCAAAAATAAGGTTGAGGGGTCAATGACTGAGAGCGTATGTGATAAAGCAAGGAGAAATCAAAGAAATCCTGTATACAGCTCAGATGTCATTCTGTTTTATTGTAATCAAAGAAGTTTGGTTTGAATTCTTTTGGTTTATTGCATCTTCTACTGATTCAGGTTGGAGAGATGTGAGTGCTACGTATTTTAAAGTCTTTTAATAATAAAGTTGTTGCAAGGTATTTGAAATGTGTTATTTGTCTTATTGTTGAGACAGTTAGTGTAACCATCAAGTTAAAAGAAATTGTACACTTTTGATACATTTCACAGTAAACTTCTTCATTTTTTTCAAAATTATTTCTTTTAAAGTTTCATCATCTTTAATTTTAAGAAATGTTATTTAGTTGCACTACATTAAGTGACAAGTTGGCCTATTCAAATAAATGAAGCAATAAGTAATTGTTCTATTAAAATGGATAATATAATGCCAAACTACGTTTATCATGTTATAACAGTTGTAAAAACATAATATTTTAACTTTTGTCCTCTAAAAAATATACACATTTATTAGTATTTCACAAGATATAAAAAGGACAAAAAACTAATATTTAATTTATCATTAGCCTGTAATTAAACTGAAATTATTTATTTTATTAGTTAAATTATATTATAAACAACAAATTATAAATGGTATATTTTAAAAACATTTTCTGTATTACTTATATCTTTATATTCACGTTCATATGTAAGCTTAGTTAAATGTTTTTTGTTTTTTTTATAAAACAAACATTATTTTCATTTCATGGTTTAGTTTACATGAACTAAAATACCTTTCATCATGAAGTGAATTCCAGACAAGATTTAATAAATGAAAATAAACAAAATAAGAGAATCACATGATTATGCTATTGGTTAACCAAGAGTAAACTTACTTTGAGTCTTTGTCAAAATTCTTCTTGTCAGTGGCCTGATTGACTCTGTGTAAACTCCATGCTTCTCGACTGATCTCATCATTGAGTGGAAATGCTGAAAAGAAATACAGTTTTCATTAGTCATTTTAAAAGTTCTATTAAAACTAATAAATCACATGAAATCCCACAAACCTGCTGTGGAAGCAAAGGCCAAAGCCAACGTAATAAACTGCAGACTCATATTTTTTTGCTGATGAAGTTAATTCTAAAAAAACAAAACAAAAACAAAACAGGCAATTTACATTTTTTTAAACATTTAGTTAGATACATCAGTTAAATATATTTGGCTGTGAAAGACTCAAACATCTTCAAGTAATTGTTCAGCAAACTGAATATCTGGCTCTTACCTGTTGATGAGAAAATGAGAGTTTCTTCTCAGGGTCCACATTTAAAGCAGTCCCTTATCAGAGGTTGTCCTGCTTCTCATCTGTGTCAATATAGACCACGTGGAGGGTCACTTTGATAACGACGGGCGTTAGGAACCTAAAGCTACTTTGCAGATTGGCCTCTTCAAAGCTACTCGTTTCCAACAACACAGATTCACAGTAGCCACGGTGATGTCACATCAAGGCCAACGCTGACGTAATTCCAAGTCAGGCAAGGTCAATGCTATTGGAATATGTTTACTACAAACCTAAGGTGTTTGGACAATTTTTATTTCATGGTTGAGAACTCGAGACTTTTGCAGTATTTTAATCACAGAAGTACAACCTATGATACAGACTTCATACAGGATGCTCTGTCCTGGCTGTAAAGTTCATTCAGTGAACTGAATGGCTTGAAATTTGGCTTAGTTCTACTTGGCTTTCCAACAGCAATGGCACAGTCACAGAGAATGAACCCTCAGGCCTGTGGTTGCTGCAGTATCTCTGGCTTTGCGAACAAAGGTGCTGTTTGTTTGTACTTTACTGAATAGGTCCACTTGGGTTTGCTTTGAGTGTACTGGGCCATTGCTGGTGATAAACAAAAAGCTAACAGTGGCTATCTTTGAACATTTTATTAGGTCGGTTTAGACGCACTTTCTGGCAGCTGTATAACTGAGGATTAGTCAAAAACAAACACTGCACAGGGAATTTTGCCATAAAATGGCATCATTGTAGTATCCAAACATGCTGTTTTGCTCAGGGTAATCAATGCATTGTTGTGTAAATCTAAAGAACTACGTCATTTGGTCTGTTCATTTTGGACTCTTAACTTTTATGATAATTATCCAGGGTTTGACTACAAAACACGTTTTTTTTTTTTTTTTAACCAAGGTAACCAGAAATTACCAGTGTTTTAGATCCACTAAATATGCTATAGTTCTCTAAATAGTACAATAGTGCATATACAAATGTAATCAAAACTTTAACAAAAGTACATGGTTATTACACTATCACTAAGAAAAAAAACATAGTTAATTTTTTAAAGGGGCATTAGTGGAATCTGGGCAATAACATTGCTAAATCATGTTGTCATACAATCGTGTTGACTTTGGAGCATCATTTTTACATTACTGCCATATCACTAAATCTCTTTCTTATCTACAAAACGTTATATCAGTGACCCAAAAACCGAACAAACTTCCTACACATTAACGTTAGCAGAACTGGATCTATCCGACTGCATTCATTCACAAACTTATTGAACTTTGAAAGACTAATTCACATGACACACACCCACCTGTTGACCCCCCAAAGCTGACAAACGACAGGATGCGCTTACATGGTTTATGTAAACAGATTATAGGTAAATATTCCACCTTTCTTGTTCAGTTTTGTTCAGTTGAAATAGCTCTAAACGAATCGAATGAACCGATTCACCCCGTGTTTGAAAAGAGCTGACTCTAAAGAGTGATTCATTCCTGCTTCATTTTTATTTTTCACTTTATTAATTCAATACCACATGAACAAGAGGTATTACATATTAGTTTATCAGCTTCAGCATTTGGAACTGTTGTAGGTAGCAGAAGCACGTCATTAATATTGAACTTAATTTCGTAATAATATTGAACCTAATAACGTAAATTTCTCTGTTTGTTATGGAATATCAATGTTCAGTGTTTGCAACAGTGCAACATTTTGTTGCTACATTTAGCAATTTTTTTCAGACTAACGGTCATGCATCAAATTTATTTTCAAAAAGGATCTAACAACATATTTTGCTATCAAAAATGAGACAAAAGTGTTAGCTAGCTAACTTTAGCTATAATACGCCATGTTAGCTTGTACCTATAATTGTTGATCAGCGTGGTACACTGAAAGAAAACAATATGAATGGAAATAAAAGGTAGTCTGCAGGTGATTTTCTGTTTACTGGCATACAGGTAACTCCAAAAAAATTGCAATGGAAAATAACAAAAATTTCATTAATGAAAAATAAAATGAAAAGGTAAAAATTTTATACAGTAAATTGTGCAATGGTTTTACAGACTAGGGTATAGAATGGAACCAACTACCAATGTTTATGCCCTTAATTATTCAGAATGTGTTGGTTTACTTAATAAGAACATATAAAATGTAATTGTTAAAACACAGTAACTGTTCAATAATATCTATATTACTTTTACTATTACTACGAGTAGTAAAATATTATCTATTTGTTTTATGAACAAGTCTAATGTTACACAATGCTGCAACAAATCAACTGCTTTTAGCAACTTTGCCTAAAAATTAGTTGGCAACTTGGCAACTTGTTAATCGGTAAAGTCAGATGCTGTTGTTAGAATTCGTCGTAATGAAAGAATTGCAACTCACTGTGTTTGCAAACAAGATATTGCATTGGCTTTAATGGATAAGAGTTAGACTTACAATAACAAATTGGGCAACATGTTGTTTTGTGACAATGGGTATCAGTTACTATAAAATTGTAAAATATATATAATGTCAGTTTTTATCAGCCCATTTAATTAATCTACCCTGTCATTTGAGTTCATTATTACGTAGTGCTGAAAGTGTGTGAAATGTGATATATTACATAAATATTACACAATTAAGTCACCATAAGGTTATAGTCCACACACTGTGCTGAAGTCATTAATTCAGGGTCCAAGTTCATTCATTTTCAAGCACATCACAAAACATTATGAGGTCATAAGTAGTAAGCATGGAATGTACTTTGCATATATGCTTTTAAAAGTACTGTTTTGGACTCCAATATGTATTATTACGCTGCTACATAGTGAATACTACACATAACTCACTTGCATAGCTCAGTTTTTGCTTATGTAAGCGTTTTGTGTTAATTTGCAGTTGCTTATAGTGATATAGAGCTCTGAATCCTGCAGGTTCAACTTTAACCCAGATATCGCAATCGTTTTAGACTGGCCATGGCCTTCTCGCCTACTGGGTCCATCAAAGGAATGAAGCCAAATTATGTGAAAAACAAGGTTTGTTGTTTTAGCGTCGCCTCGCTTGTTTGAATATGGAGTGCCTGATTGTCTCCTGGCCTGCCAAATCATTTGAGAAATTGCACACTAGGAGAAAATTTCTGCTTGGACTTTGAACTTTTCCTCATATTCTGCAACTTGTGACTGATTTAATGTTTTCATATCTGCTAAAAGACATTTAAAACACAGCCAAAGTTATTAATCAGTTTCATGGTTTCACTGTGGCCTGTAAGCAGACCTGGCAGCATCAGGTTGCATCTTTCTACCTATTGGCATGTGTGATACTTTATCTGTAGACTGGTCATGAATCATTTAGAATGGCAGGGAAAGTGCTTCCTGTATGCCTTCGTACGTCTCTGAGCCCTGGACAGCAGACAGAGATGATGTGCCTCTGCTGGCCTTCCCTGCTTTTCTGGTTCTTCACCTCCAAATGGAGCACGGCCATTGGATCAAACATAACTTTGAGACTTTCTGAAAGATCTTCCTGCAGACCAGGTAATTTTTTTTTTTTTTTTCTGGGCCACAATGGGGTGAAAATGCAGCAAGTGGGTGTTTATTAGACTTTTTCTCTATTTTACTTATTTATTTAATGAATATATAGTTATTTTGTGTTATTTTAACCCTGTTCTATACTGTTAAACTGTGAAGATGCATTACAAAAATATATTATATTTTATTCAAATGTAAAAAATATGGGGATCTAAAAATATATAATTTTGTATTTATTGCTAAAATCTTTAAGAAAAAAATTGAAATATATATTTTTTATTTATTTAGTGGTCAACTGTGATGATCCAATATAATATATAAATTGTAATTATTAAAAAGTAAAAACTAGGGTCATATCTAAAATGTTTCAATGGCAAGACATTTCCAACTAAGTTGTCAATATTAAAAAATGTAACACGTCGTCAGTCTGAAAAACAAGTAAGTCTGAAACAAGTAGTGAGTCTGAAAAGTGTATTTTAGTAGCTCCTTAAAATTTTACTGGGCCAAAATTGATAAAGAAAAAATTTAAGCATGAAATGTAAGGATTTGTTAACTGGACTAGATTTTCTATATGATAACCGTTTAATTATATGCACTTTGAAGGATTTTACTGCCCAGAAGGAGGCGAGAGTCCCATTCCCTGTCCCAGAGGAACATTTGGGCCAAGTTCCTGGGCCACAACCATAAACAGCTGTATCAGCTGCTCACCACACCACTATGGCCCTAGAGAAGGCTTGAGCAATTGTCTGCCTTGTGGGACATGGTCACATCAGCCTCAGCTAGGACAGGACAGCTGTACATGTCTGCAAGAAGGTCAAGTCTTCCAGGTAACAACCCACTGCATTGTTTACATGCCTTCCAATGAGTTTATAGCCATTTGCAGCTACGTAGAGAAGCAATCTGCAGACATCTGCTCATGTTTCAGCTTGTTGGGAGTCTGGTTACCACTCTCACTGACTGCTGAAGGCTCTTTTCATCAGCTACCAGTCAACAGGGATGTGAGTCAGGATTTGTTGTCTGTGTCTCTAACTGCTGACTTCTGAATGTAGGCCAGTGATGGGCAGTGTGCCTGTATGTTGGGATACACACTGAAAGGAGAAGCCTGTGTGCTGAAGGTCTACGAGATCTGCAAAGACGGAAGAGCACGTAACCAGCATGGAGACTGTCTGGACCACAAACAATGGAAGCAGCATTGCTCACAGCAGGTGAGCATATTGGGAGGTGTGTACTACAGTCATGCTGTTTGTACAGGGAGGATGACGTACTTGCAGTGTTGCCATTGAATATTTTATGAATGGCACGTGACAAGTTATTTTCCTCATGGTCATTCAGAATTGGATGTTTCCTGAGTGTTGAATGGTTTACCAGCAAGTCAGTGACCTAACATCCCTCCTCTTGTCAAACACATAAGAGTGCCTCACATGTATCAATGCACATGATGTGTGACTTACCCTTGGACCCAAAGTCATTTCATGACTTCCAGTTGGTTCAAATGAAAGCTGCAAGCTTTTAAGTCAACCCCCCAGCACTGCCCATGATTTTAGATGTCTTCCATTGGCTGCAAAGTACATTTAGAAACGATTTTAAATCAGTGACCTCAAAAACGTATACATGGATATGTACCTTCCTCTAGTTCTGAATGACTTGTTTCAGGTAGACTGACCTGTTTATCTTAATATTTAATTATATAGATTTTTTTTTAAATGTAATCAAGTCAAGTCAAGTTGAGCTCTATTGTCATTCCGCTACATGTGTGGACATACAGTGGAACGAAATGTCATGTCTCGCAGGACCACGGTGCTACATAAATAAACATAATCATAAATATGAGCACAACACTGGACGTAACAGCTATTTTAAAACTATACATAACTAATATACCGGAGCGGTAATCAAGTACTTTTATATAAGGCGTAACAATATTGTGCAAGATATTGTGCAAAAGAGGCATTTACGGTTGAGGAAAACATGTATTGCAACATGATTTGTGGTACATTCACAAGTAAACATTGTTTGTCTTATTGAGTCCTTGTAAGGTGGAGTTTAAGTAAAGTTTCCGCTGCGTATATGGAGAGAGAGTGTTTCTACAGGTGGTTTGTCAAGCTCACTCACCTGTGTGAAGCACACTCAGAAATGCATATACTGTACTGTATAATGATATTCGTATTTAATATATATTCATTTAAAGCATGAATTAAGGCTTCGTTCTTTTCTCATTTAACAATTGGTTTTATTGTGAAGTTTTGTTCATTCATTCAGTAAACAAACAAAGTATGAGCAGGTCACTGAATCATTTGTTCAAGCCATTTGTTGAAATATGTTGAAGTCTTTATGAGTCATTCATTCAAGAGATCGTTTCAAATTTGCTTTATCCTTAAATGAAACAAGTGAACTATTCTTTTGTGAAAAAATATTGATTGGTCTTTTTCTAAAATAGACAGGAGCTAGTACAATTTTTGTAATTTGCATGCCATTTCATTTGCTTCAGAAGAAACTCAATCTCTGTTATTTCTGAATCATGTTGCTCTACTGTGTAAAGAATGTCAGCAGGTTTTAGTCCAGTGTGATTAGCATTCACTAGTATTTCCAGGAACAAGATAATCCTCTCAAGATTAAGAGAACAACATAAATCCCCAAGTTAGCTTATGGATAGTTGTTCATTATGCTGTATGTCTCTGCAGGTGTGTTCATCTCCTGATCTGTACGAGGGTTATGACGTCTCTCTGGGTCTGTGTGTGTGCAGAGGTTTGCCCAGGTCTGAGCCGGACAGTGCTGAATGTGCAGGGTGGTGCCGGAGTCTCCTCACTCCGGTTCTACAACTTGTTTGCACTGGAAGCCTTTACTTGCTCTACACTGAGGCTAATCAACAGGTCAGTCCTGTTGACCACACAAAGCTTTAATTCAATTCAATTCATCTTTATTTCTATAGCGCTTTTACAATGTAGATTGTGTCAAAGCAGCTTCACATAGAAGATTATAGTGAATTGGAATGGTGTCCGTTCAGTTTTTATAGTTTAAGTTCAGTTCAGTTCAGTGTGGTTTAATTTTCACTGCTGAGAGTCCAAACACTGAAGAGCAAATCCATCGATGCGCAGCTCTACAGGTCCCGAACCATGCAAGCCAGTGGCGACAGCGGCGAGGAACGAACTTCACCAATTTGTGAAAGTGAAGGAAAAAAAACCTAGAGAGAAACCAGGCTCAGTTGGGCACGACCATTTCTCCTATGGCCAAACGTCTTGTGCAGAGCTGCAGTCTAGGCGCCGGAGGCTGGTGAACGCTGGACGTCAGAGAAGACTCGTCTCTTTAGTAAAGAGGCTCAAAACATAATAAACGTTTTCAGTTTTTGTAATTGTGTGACATATATGGTAGAAACCTCTTCATTTTTCACAGTAACTTGATATATATATTGATATACTGTGTATGTAACTTTATATATAACTTTATATTTGTATATGTAGATTATATAACAAAGTACACTGCATATGTTAAGGTTATTATTGTTGTCATAAATAGAGAGAAAAGTAATATACAGGTATTATAATATATTATATTTTCAGGTATATTTTGTAAATGATACTTTTTTTTCCTGATACAGTGTTATTCAGTGCTATATAATATTATTTATTAACCTATTTATTATTACCTATAACCTATATTTAAGCTGAAGTTAAATACTGTTGATGTTAAATACTATAAAACATTTAGTTGCTGTTTTAAAAGGTTTATTTTTTGATTAAGGCTGTTTTTTTTTTAAAAGAATATAGCATATAAAAACATTAACATTAACATGTGTGATTAACATCCCAACTGATTTCAACAATAATAAATTTTTTTTTTTCCTGAATAGCAAATCAGCATATTAGGATGATTTTTGAAAGATTGTTTGACACTTGAAAGCGTTTGACACTGTAATACTACTGAACTACTGAAAATTCAAGTTTGAATCAGAGGAATAATTACATATATTACAATAAATGAACATAAAAAAAGGTTATTTTAAATTGAATTGTTACTGTTTTTGGTGTATTTCTGGTCAGTTTTGTTTTGTATTTTTTTTTACAATTATAATTAGCTTTTATTTAGTTTCTGCTAGCGCAACACATTTTTAAAAAGCTTGTTATCTAATATTTATGTTTTATTGAAATATTATGAGATTAAAGGAATGAGGCATTGAAATAAATTAAAATCAAGTAACTACAAAAGATTTTTCTCTGCTGAGGCTGACTGTCTTCAGTTGCTTTATAAAAGTAGAGCAAAAGTTACTTAATTCAACTTAATCTTAATTTAACAAGTAACACAACTTAAAACACAATACAATTAATAATAAAAAATTATTTAAAGAAACTTAATTGATGAATATAATGTAAATGTCGAAAGGAGAATCACACTACACCTGTATAAGCTCCTCAACAGCAACTAAAAACTGTATACACTTTCATAAACAAGTAAATATCATTTTTCATATGACAATTAAGTCCAAAAAAAAAACCTTTCATCGAAGTAGACAATATGTGGGATTTGTACAGGACATTGAGACACATGGCACAGCCCTGCTCATACACACGCGAGAGCTCAAACACAAGCAGCATTAGATAACACTCTGACCTATTTGACATTATACTCCCCTTGTGTTTTCTTAATAGGTGAGCGTGTCAGAAAGCATGCTGGAGAGCGTCCTCAAACACTGGGACTCCCGAGGGAACTTTGAATGCAGTGCGCAGAACAACTTCTCCAGGCCGGTGTACACAGTTCAGACGGGCGGTGAGTGGACAGGGAGGCGGAGAGAGGGTGTCCTGAGGGTGTTTGATCATTGGCATGTTCTCTGTTTGCTGTTGTACAGAGGCGGGCTTCATTGGACTGCTCAGTTCTGTCCCTGTGGAGGTCAGGAGGATGATTCTGGCCCACAGCCATTTTGAGCCCCTAGAGACAAACAAAGGTAGCTAATAGATTAGTATGGTGTATGCTGTGTATACAGTAAGTAAAAGTTTATTTATATAGAACCTTTCACAGACATTAAGTCACAAAGTGCTTTACAATAAAAGAAAACATATAAAAACAGGTTAAAATATATATAGTAAAGTTTGGAGCAATTAAGATAATTCTTAAACTCTTATGCTCACCAGTAGATGGATTTATTTGATCAAAGATACAGTAAAAACAGTAATATTGTGGACTAAGATTAGGATTTATAGTATTATTTTATATATAATTTTTATAATAATAATTAATAATATAATTTATTAATAATAAAAATAATAAAATATGTTTTTTAATTACAATGTGTCAATGATGACAGAACATTAATGTTTCATAAGATTTTTTAAAATACTGACATTTAGGTTTACTTTATATTCATTGAAGTATCTTGAAAAACATTTCTTTAACACCAATTCAGCATTGTACAATGAGTACTGAAGAATCATGTGAAAAAATAAATAATAATTGAAATAAAATATTAATTTAAGTATTAACTAAATTAAAAATTCAATTGAAATATTAATGAATTCCTCTTTTAAATTGGACTTGATTTTATATATTTTTTTATATTTATATTCATATATTGCGCAGATCACCTCATATTTTCTTACAGAAAAAAATGAAATATAAATATAATACATGAAAATAAAATTAATTCACTCTGTAAATAAATTATTTTGCATTGTGTCTGATTTATCATAACATTAAAAATAGAATTTATATTTTCATGATGTTTTTCATTTAATATGTTACTTAATAATTAAAGGTCTAGGTCCGAGAAAAGGGTTAAACAATGAAAAGTGTACATAAAAAAATGGTAGCACAACTTAAAAAAATATATATTTTCTTGAGCAGCAAATCATCCCGTTCGCATGATTTAAAGAGCTCTATTTTAAGTCTAAAGTGTGCAAAACCATTAAGGGCGTGTCTGAATCTACTTTTGCTATTTTATGGACGGAAAAATACGGTTTGCGCTGCGGCGCATGGTCTAACAGGGTTGTGCTAATTCTCTTAATGAGTTATGGGTGTGTTTTAAGCATAAACCAATCAGAGTCTCATCTCCCATTCCCTTTAAGAGTCAGTTGAGTTGCGCCATGGCGCATTTGCTATTTACATGGTGGACTTTGTAAGTGGAAAAACTGAACGCTTCACTAGTGAGAAAACAGTTAAACAGACCATCTGCAGCGCAAGGATAAAGAACCAGCCTCCTCCTTTCAGCCTCTTTACTTTCTCTTTCTCTCTATTAGCCTACATATTTAATTTAGTTTGTTAAGCACAAAGATTTGTTTTAAACAATTTCTAAATTCAGTTCTAATTTCCAGCAAACGAATAAATGAACAATAATAACGAAGTGCAGTCAAAAAACTGAGTTATATCCAAACACACGTCCTATATGCCCCATATGGTCCAAAACCTGACAGGTGGACAAATCTAAGCTTGTTTTTAATAAAACAAATATAAATATGCATATAATAAATACTGGTGACGCGGTGGCGCAGTGGGTAGCACGTTCGCCTCACAGCAAGAAGGTCGCTGGTTCGAGCCTCGGCTGGGTCAGTTGGCATTTCTGTGTGGAGTTTGCATGTTCTCCCCGTGTTCGCGTGGGTTTCCTCCGGGTGCTCCGGTTTCCCCCACAAGTCCAAAGACATGCGCTATAGGTGAATTGGGTAAACTAAAATTGTCCGTAGTGTATGTGTGTGAATGGGTGTGTATGGATGTTTCCCAGAGATGGGTTGTGGCTGGAAGGGCATCCGCTGCGTAAAACATATGCTGGATAAGTTGGCGGTTCATCCCGCTGTGGCGACCCCAGATTAATAAAGGGACTAAGCCGAAAAGAAAATGAATGAATGAATATAATAAATACTACTACTAATAATAATAACATTATACAAATGCAAATTGTCATGAAAAAAGCCCCCCGAGATGAAGAAGGGATGGAGGCAGTGGTTTTTATATTTATGTAGAAAATAATAATTTTTGTAATATTTTATTCCTTTAATTCTATTTGTAAAGATATTTGTGTATTGCTGTGCATCCTGTGTGTATTAAGCAATGTGTAAGCGTTTAAGGCACACAACTAACGTGATCTGTGCTGGACTTTAGACCTGCTTTCAGCTGGTCTATTGCAGTCTATTTTAGTTCCTCAAAATAGCAACGCACCAACAATGCGCCTTAACACACCTACTTTCTAGACTGGCACACCCATGAGTCCACAAAGTGGTGCAAATGGATTTGCTATTTAAACAACGTGGTGCAAAGCGGGAAAATTACTGTTGTTTTTACTGAAATTACTGAAAATAGCAACATGTCGCGGCAAACACGTCTTGCGCCTTATAGCCCCGGTTGTAGATAGGGCCCAAAGAGTTTAATGTTACACCGAGTGATGGTGTAATAATTCTGAACATTCAATGTTTAATCACAGGAATAAATTACATTTTAAAATATTTTCATGTAGATAATCATTTAAATTGCGATAATATTTCACAATATTACCGCTTAAATACTTAAATAAATGCATCCTTGTTGAGCAGAAGAAACTTCTTTAAAAAAACCTCTTATTTCTTTTCCAGTAGTTTGTGTACTGTATATGTTGTCCCATGCCATTTATTGACATCTTCAATAAAAGGTATTTTATTAGGAAACCTCAACGTCAAAGTGGAAGACTGGGACTCTCTCTGGTCCAGTAAATCATCATTGTTCAGGACATCTGAAGGAGTCTTGAACCCGACAGCATGTCTTCATCCAGGAGACGTTCTGCTCTTCACTGTGACCCAGCAGCACTACCCTCAGTACGATGTGTAAGTACTGTACATGCTGACCTGTGATTATTTCTCACAGTCCCCAAGCATCACACCTGCTTCTTCCACAGAGACAGCTTGTACAACACTAATGCTGTGTTTGACTGGGGAGCCTTCAGATTACTTCATCATGATCAGCAGCTGGACAGATCTGCCCACTCTCTGTTTTCCATCAGTCTCCATGAGCCCGGCGTTTACACCTTCAAACTCAGCAGCCAGAAACACAGACACATGGTATTATCATGTGATTTTACGTTATAGGTGGACAACTTTACATCTTTGATACCGAAATGCCTTACTATTCAGTCAAACTATATGTGTGCATGTTTGTGTGTGTGTGTGTTTAGAGAATTCTAAAGAACAGAATTTATTTGAGATACTGATACTAACTATAAATATTCACTAACTAAACTTTTTTTAGGGGCAACTTTTTTTCTTTCAGTGTTGTAAAAAATTGTATTGCAGCAGTTAGACAGCAGTATTTCAATATGATTTTTTGGGGGGGGTTGGGGGTGAGTGGGGTGATTAATGAATAATTTTGACAGTAAATTAGGAAATAGTTTATTTTCAGTTCACTTTGTGCTTGATTCATGTTTTTAAAAGATTTAAAAATACAACTTTTACAAATACAAATTTTCACACAATGGATGCATTATTATTATAGTTAATAAAAACTTAGTTATTAAAAAATATTATAAAAAAATATTATAAAATATTATAAAAAATAGTTATAAAAAATATTGTTCCTTGAAACAAAATGAACGACTAATTAAAACCTACTATCTGAAAAAAGTAGTTTCTAAAAAAACAACTAAAACTACATGAAAATGAACTAATACTGTATAGACAAATGTAAATAAATATGCTAAATGTAAAAAAAATGCTAAACTAATAAAAAATGACAAAAAAAACTTATCATCTAAAACAAAATCTTCAGATTAAAACTAGTTAAATTTTTTTAATAAAAAGTACAATAGCTACTTATTGATACTGAAATCACACTGCACAGGTATGATTCATTCATGTTTGTGACACTGAACCATATAACCAGTCTTAATTTGCACAGGTTTATTTTTAGCAACAGACAAAAATACATTTTATGGGTCAAAATGATCGATTTGACTTTTATGTCAAAAATCAGTCGAATATTAATAAAGATCACACTCCATGAAGATATTTCGTAAATTTCCTGCCATAAATATATCAAAACTCACTTTATGATTAGTAATATGCATTGCTGAGAGCTTTATTTGGACACATTTAAAGGCGATTTTTTTCAAATGTAGATTTTTTGAAACCCTCAGACTACAGATCTCACCAAAAATTGTTTCTCCACCAAAAATTGTCCTATCAAACCATACATCAATGGAAAGATGTATAAATCTTAATTTCAAAAAACTGACTCTTATGATAAAAATAGTTTCCAAGACCTTTAAAAAATATATATCCTTTGTTGTAACTAAATAAACCTCTACATCTCTTGTTTGTTTCCTTCAGTATGTGAGGGTGGTTCCTGCAGGTGGAGAGTGTTACGACACTGGACCTTTCTTCCCTTCTGACACACATCATTTGACCCGCATGGGCATTGCTCTGAGGCGCCAGCTGCTGCTCCGCCCCGACTGGCTGACGATCGGTGGACTTTTAGCAGGAGCTGTGCTAGTCCTGTGTCTGTGCGTCATCATATTGGCAAGTGTTAATGGAGGTTTAGCAAAAACCTTGGGCTTGACAAAGCTTGGCTTGTCGAAGTGGCTGAACATTGTGTGCTTACAGGTCCTCTTCAGGGAGTATGGCTGGCCTGAGAAAGTGCCAGCGCAGGCCAGGTACCGCCATCTGCAGCTCCGCTACAACATGGACGACTATTCATCCAAGGGCTCCAGGGTGGTGGTGGTGAAAAAGGCACACCGAAACCTGCAGGTGGGGCTGACGGAGGATTCAGGGCAGAGAGGTAAACCACTGACGACAGCAGACACGCTGGAGACTTCTTTTAGTAATAGTAGTACCAGGGGCTATACATGCTTAGATCTGACCTCTATTATTCAAGAGCATATCTGAACCTGGAGGCCCTGGATCCTTAAAGGGATACGATAGTTGAATATGTAGTCACTGTTTGTCACTCTCAAGTGGTTCCAAAACAATGAGTTTCTTTTTTTCTGTTGAACACAAAAGAAGATATTTTGAAGAATGTTGACAACCTGTAGCCATTGGTTTCCATACACTCATTTTTTTTGCTGCTTGTTCAAACTACTTATGTAAAATGAGTTGAAACAACACAATTCTTGAGATTTTTAATGGTCAACTTGATTGTTTTATGTTCAATTCACTTTCATTTGTTGTGTTAACTTAATTGATTTTTGTTGGGACAACATGAATGAATTGTGTGGAACCCTGCATTTTTTACAGTGTAATTTTTTTATATACGATTTGTGTTGGAGCAAAATGAAAGAATTAAGTACGTTTTTACAAATTTAAGTGGATTGAACATAAAACAATTAAGTTGTCCCCCAAAAAAACCTCAATAATTGTGTTGTTTCAACTTATTTTAAATAAGTAGTTTGAACAAACAGCAAAAAAAAAAAAAGTAGTAATTTTTTGAGTGTATATGGATGTCGGTGGCTACCTTTTTCAACATGTCAGATTATTTTCTTTTGTGTTTAACAGAAAACAGAAACTCAGAATACAGAAACTCATAAATGTTTGCATCCAGTTGAAGAAGAGTAAATTAGTCCGTTTTTTATTTTTTGGTGAACTATCCCTTTAATGCCTCATGTATAGCCTATTTAAATGAAAATAAACTTTACTAAAAGAGTAAGTTTACAAAAAAGTTTCACAATAAGTTTAATTCCTTAAATCATTTGATCAAAAGTTGTAAAATTGATCTAAAAACTGAAAGAAATTGAAATATAATTGCTGTACTTTTAAGTTTCAAGCATTTGGTATTGTTATTGATGCTTGATATTTTTGTGAAAACTTTTGTCACTTTGGATCTATTTAATGGCTCCTTGCTGACTACAAATATTACATTAAAAAGTATCTGTCCTATATTTGAACAATAGTATTGAACTTCATTGTGTACAATTTATAAACAAGCATTGTAATATATCTAAAGCACAGTAACCAAAAAAAGACAAACATTTTTCAGTTAAAGCCAGTTTGAAAATGTACCAACTTGGCTTCAGACATGTTTTTGAACATTATCAGATTACCTGGAATCCCCCTATTTTTCACAATGGAGCTGAAAACAATTACAACACATTCTGAAACGTTCTTTTCTTTATTTGCTTCAAGCGGCATTTGAACATCAACTGCCAACAGTGCCAACATTCTTTATCTGCTCAAGATAACTGTGACTACATTAGTGACGGATGTGGTAAACTGAACTATTTTAACCTCATGCTTGGCACGTTTTTTTAGGACAGTGTTTCCCAACCCTGTTTCTGGAAGCATACAAAACACTACAATATTCATGCTTGTGCATCCTTATAGTCATTTTTACCTTTTAAATTTTATTTCTTGTGAACATATTTGCTGTGTTAATGAAAACAACATGCATTTGACTTTTTGTTGTTGTTGTTGTAATATTAATATTCTACCTTCATTTCCTTTCATAAATCTATTTTAGACTAAAGTACAAAAAATAGCTTCACTCATGAGCTTCAGAACAAAACCATGCCTTTTGCAATATTTCTAGTGCACCTTAAAGTCATATGTTCTTTGTTAACATGCATCCATTTTGTTGTCAAAGCTGCAAAACTTACACATTTTTTTGAATAAATTAAAGATATGTAATTATAATTATGTAAAAATATTGATTTGAATATCAGAGTTTGTTTAATATTTATATACTGTGTGTGTAAATTGTATGTGTGTGAGCAGTAGTTTTGTTTTACTGAAAATAAGAAATATACAATGCATTAGAATTAATTAATTTTAAAAAGTATAAACACTCACATTATATAAACAAACTGTAATTTATGTAAATTATGTACAATCTATCCATGTATATATATATATATATATATATATATATCATTGTATATCCCAGATATTTTGGCAGAACCATATCTTTGTTTGACAAACACTTACACATCCTAGACAGCATCATACAGTTGCCAAAGACTACTTTTCAAATTCAGTGCCATGATTGAAGAGACGTATTAGGAGTGACACTTTTGGCTTTCCTATAGTATCATATCGGCAGCGTCTAGTGCTTGAATTCCCACAGGCTCTGCTCGCATTGCCCACAACAGTGGCGTTGAGTGAAATCTGAGACTATGAAGAACAAACAAAAAAACAGATTATATATATTGTAGCCTTCAGTTATCAATAGTCAATAATAATGGTGTATATAGCATAAATCTAATTAATCAACCTTAATCACATACAGCTATGGAAAAACCTTTTTTTATGATTTAAAGTTTTGTGTTTGAGTAAAACACAATTTTTTGTTTTATTATGTTGTTTTAAAAATAAAATTATTGTCATTTAGAGCATTTTTTTGTTGTATAAAATGACAATTGTTCAAAATAATAATATCTTTAAATGTATTTATATTCATTTTAGGCAACAAAATATCTACAATTTAACTTTAGACAAGAGTTGACAAGAGTCATAAAAAACAGTATTTGGTGAAATTACCACGATTTTTTAATCACAACAGACAGAAACTTGTTATTGCTATTATTCCTATTGTTATTAGTTGTGTTATCTCACATATTAATGTTATATTATACACCATAGCAACTGCCACTGCAAGCATCAA
>CAIGQV010019070.1:18925160-18958175 GCA_903798115.1 Danio jaintianensis | reverse complement strand
GATAGATAGATAGATAGATAGATAGATAGATAGATAGATAGATAGATCAAAATAAGAAAGAGTATTGTTTTTGCATATAATTAGTTAAAATTTGCATAATAGTATTAATTTTAGCTTAATTAAGAAATTTATATAATAAATTAATGTTTTAAATCAATTGTCATTTGTTTAAAACACTCGAAATCTAAATAAAAGTTTTTATTTGAAATGTAAGCTGATCTTTATGGAATAAAACCAATATTAGCATTTTACTCAATTGCACACTCAATAAATGGACTCAATCAGTGAGAAACTGAGAATTTTTAAGTGGTGGCTTTATTTTCCATAGTTGTATATTGGATATTACCACTCATAAGTATTTTGAGGTCAGTAAGAAAAAAAAGAAATAATAAAGAACAGAGAGTTTGGGCTGGCTTGTGCTGTTACATCTGTCCTTAACCTCTGTTGGTGTCTGACTTCAGTGTTCATGAGGCACATCAGATAACATGAGCATCAGAGGCATCAGCTAGGTGTCCTTGAGTTCTAGGAAGGGCACAACACAGCCAGACCATCAGAAAAACCAATGGCTGCTTGACTTCATGCCTGTGGATATACAGTACTACAGCCTGCCTTTCACCTCCTCACCATCTCCTATGCTTTTGCATGGACACTTAAAGGGATAGTTGACAGTTTTGCAGTTACATTACTCAACCTCAGGGCATGCAAATTGTTGGTGACTTTACTTCTTCAGTAGAACATTAAAGTTCTTTATTTACATTAAATACAATTTCTAAAACAATAAACACAGTAATTAAATAAAAGTTGAACATTACTTGGATGCACATTATTTGGATGTGCTTGGATATACCATCATTCAAAAGTATGGTGTGACTAAAATATGAATATTTTCATGCTTTTTTCTGCAGCAACATATTAAATTGATCTAAAGTGAACAAAAATAATAAACAGTGCAACTGTTTCAGCATTGATAATGAGAAATTTAATGAGAAATCTGCATATAAGATTGATTCTGAATAACACTGAATAGTGCAGTAATATATTATAATTAAAAACTGTTATTTTAAACATTATGATAATATTTCCCAGTGAAATCAACCTTGGAGAACATAACTGACTTCTTTTAGTATTAATATTGTTAAAAATCCTTCCTAACACTTTTGACATTTGCATACAGTAAATATGATTAGCTTCTAATTATTATTTAAATACTATGTTAATTCATTTACATGATTCATACCATAATGCAGTGCTTCTTGACCTTTTTAACTTTATAACAATATTCAAAGGCCTCATAACTTGTCCAGTTGTTCTTTATTAACTTTTAACAATAATATCAAGTTAGCACTCAAAAGATTAGTTTGACATTGAATATCTAAATCGAAATTTAGATTACATATTAACATTACAGCATTACATATTGTTAAATCAAAGTTAACATCTCTTTAGTGTTACCCATGACTGTTGTTTGTATGGTTTGTATTTATGCTTTTATAAGTATTTAAGATAATTGTTCATCACCTTGGTCAACTGTAGTTGTTTTTAATTGTGCAATAAATAAATATAATTATAAATAAACTGACACTTTAGACTTAGATGTGTTTAATTTTATTTTAATTAGGCAGCCTCAAGGTTTTCAAAGATAAAAGAAACAGAATTATTAATGAGCTGAATTAAAAAAAATATATATCTTGATTTACAGCTTAAAGTATGCTAATGCTTGCTTATTTTATTTTAGATCATTTTAAAGTCATCTTGAGCTCCCTTGGTGGTCTGCTGTTGACCCTGGCCGTCTGGTTGAGAATGACTGACCTGCTGTATTTGCTGTGCATTGCAGTGTTGCGGAGCGAGCGTCTGTTCTGGCTGATGAGATGACTGAGATGGTATCAGTGGAGAGCCAGAGGGCAGGCGCCTGGTCTGTGCTCAAAGAGGGCACTGGAGCACAACTATTATGCCCTGCTACTGGATCCGTCCTCAGCAGGGAAGACGTCATCGGTGAGACATTCTGAAAACATATTTTTAAAGACCATTTCAATATGGCGATGTCACTGGCCCGTAAACATTTCCTGCTTGTTACCAAACTATTTCATAACAGTAACAAAAGGCAATTTAATCATATCAAAATATTAAAACGGCAGCCATAACATTATTCATCAATATGTGGACCTTTTTGGATTCTTGGAAGCTATGGAAATTCAAAATGTAATACAGGAAATACATTAGGACCATTGTTATTGTTTACATCCCTCAAAATGGTCTATAGACAGTAATTCAGGCCTTCTGTACATGCTAAAAATGCTTTCTGTCAGTGACTGTGCAATTGCTCCCCCTAGTGGAATTGATCTGTAAGACGTGAAAAGCGCAGCCTCACCACTAGGTAGAGCTATTTTACAACATAGCGCACATTATGCTGGTCAAAACCTGGCACGTCTGTGGCTTTACTGATTGATTAAAGTTTGCAGAAGCACAGAAAGATTTCACTGCTTTCCCCTCCGCAGCTCCTGATGGATCTGTTAGAGCTTGCGATGCTGTTCATGTAGATCCCCTCACAGCCCTTATTCAACCCAACTCTAATGCCCAGATGTTACTGGCCAGTGGTCACAGCATGCCCGTGCCCCCGGACTTCTTCCTGCACCCACACACTGGCAAACTACTGCCTGTGGCTGGAAACGTGGACTTTGATCCTGCTTCTTCCACCCTTGTCTTTACAGCCGATGCTGGTGTTGGTGAGTCATCCAAAATGCTTGTTGGTACATACAAATAAATACAAGTTATAATAAAAATGAGTACAGCACAATAGTACAGGCATATTGGTGATTACAACATAAGAATTTCATAATGAAAGTGGAAAGATTTCCATGCTTATTATTTAAATAATTTATTTATTTCTGCACATGGTCTCAGAAATTTCCTTTTTTCTTCTGTTCTGTAAACCTGATCTAAATGAGTTGGCAACAGTAACCGAGGGGGCGGCGCTTTTTGAAGGGTCATTTAATATGATATATTGTATAAACGGTGTGAGAACGTTCAGAACATTTTTCATTTTGGGTCATTTGTCTTTGATGAGCACAGTGGTGATCAATATTATTTCAGTTTTTGTGTGTTATTTGAGACATTTAGCTATTTTTATGGTTATTATGGTTATTATTATTTTTATTTTATGGTTGTCATGGCACTGAAGTTAAAAAATTACATAGATTGGGTAGGTTAGCACAGGATATTTTCTTTACACTGAAATCCTTTTAACACATACTTCTCACTGGGAGTATTTTAATATTCACAGCAGAGGTGTCCATCGATCGCAATGATTTTGCTAAGTATTTTGCCATTTTTTGTTGATTCTGGAACTGATAGGTGAATGAGAATAGTATAGAAGCCCCTAAGAAAGCCTAAACTTGACATTTACCGAAGTCTGCTCATACGAATGTTGTCTTTGGTGAAATCAGTGCTATTGAATATAGGAGACGGAGCACTTTGGAGCATTATTTTAACATATTATATATATTGTATTATTAATATATAAACACATTAGAAGCCTGTTTTTCTGTTCAATAGATGTCATGAAAATTTAGCTTTTAAGTCAGTGAAAGTCAGAGAAAAGGATTTGACTTTAACTGGGAACACTGTCATTAAAACTTCTAGGCTAGGGTGTTGGAGCTGGTTGATTTGAGATACAGGGTTCATACGGTCATGGAAAACCTGGAAAAGTCATGGAATTTTGACATTTTTCAAACATTTTTGACATTTTTCAGGCCTGGAAAAGTTTTGGAAAAACAGAAAAGCCCACAAAGTTTTGGAAAAGTCATGGAAAACAGATATCTGTATACTTGATTATAGGTTAGTTGTTTTTTTTTTCGTTTCTGTCCTTGGCCAATCACATACTCTCACATTATTAGTGCGGTGTAAGCATTATCTTAATCAATTTTACATAGATATAAATATAAATTGAAACTAAATAGCTTGTTGCATGTTTTACGATATGCTGCAATAAATTTGAACATGCATTGTTTTTCTTTTACCATGTATATGTAGACATTGCATGAAACATTAGGTAATGAAAATTTACTTGAAAGTCTTGGAAAAATCATGGAATAGTCATGGAATTTTAGTAGTAAAAATGTGTATGAACCCTGGAGATAAAATATTCTGGTTTGCAGATCGACCTCATTAACTTTCTTTTTAAATCCCTCAGTGTATCCCAGATTTTTAATATTATGTAAGTGGTAATGACTATTGTGGCATTAATTGAAATAAGTTTAAACCCAGCATTTCTTTTCACAGGTGAGATGGGAAAATGGGAATCACCCCTGCTGCCTTTCATCCCGTACCCTTCATCCCGTTACACTGAAATCCTGACTGCTTCCAAACACCGGGGGCTTCGTTCAGGCCAAAGGCTGGTGCTCGGAGGACCCATGTGCGACTACGACACTGGTGTTTTGGTGCCTATTCTTGCAGTCACCATCCATCCTCAAACGGGACTGGTTTATCCTTTGGGTGGGGTGCACACATGTCCCATCTCGCGTCTGCGGCAGCCCATCCAGATTGGCTCTCCGATGCTGGACCCGCGCACAGGAAACCTGGTGCTCATCACGGGGATCAGTCTCGATCCTCAAACAGGTCAGATTTCTGAACGTTGACAAAATCTCAGCGTGCGCAAGCAGCCTGATTGATGGTTGTGTCTGTTCAGGGACTGTGCTTCCAGTCGGAGGGCTCCTCCTGGGCGAGTCCTTCATCGAGCCCTTGAGCGGCCGGATGGTGCGGGTTGGTGGAGGCAGCGTACGAGGAGGGAAGGTGGTGCCTCATGCTGGGGGTTTCCAGGCTCTGCTGGACAGCCAGACTCTGGGCGTCTGCTTGCGGGTGGCAGAGCTCCTGCGTGGATGCGGCGAGGAGTGGAGCTCAGCAGATGCAGATCCTCAAGGTGACCTGGACAGACTCTCGGCAGCAGCTTCTGAGCTGGAGCAGGCCTGGAGAAGCAGCCAGGGCTGTATGCTGCAGATGCTGAGTCGCCTGGAGGCTGTACAGGAACAGGCCAGGGCTGTGGTGGAGGACGGCGGGAGTGTGGGTGGGTCGGAGCTATGTACTGCAGAAAATCTGTGCACTTTAAAGTTAGCTTAATGCAAAAATGTACCATTCTGCTATAATGGTCTCTACAGTTAATGATCATTTTAAAAGCCCTATTACTAAAGCACTGACCAGTTGATGGCTTTTACTCTCGTTTTTTTGGTGTTTATGGAGGATCTGTGTGTTTTGATAGTATTTAATAGAAATTATCCTACAGTAATATGTCAGTATTAACTAATGAATAGTTAAAAGATTAAATGGCCAATTTGGTGTCTGCAGCAAATAGAGAGTGAAAAAGTATATAATTTATTATTTAATGTCATGTGCTGATATTCTCAGAATAATAATAAAATGCAAGAGTCTGCTATTGTACTCTATTGTGTTTTAATATTTTAGCATTTATTTTAATACCATAATACATTTTATATTATATTTTAGTTCAAAATAAATAATCAGTAAGTGATCATATTCAATTTTATTATATTTATATAATATATATAAATATATTTATAATATATTTTCAGTGATAATCTTTTTCTGAGAAAGGGGTAAAACAGTGGTTTGAAGGACAGTGGCAAAGTATATAGGTTTATTATTAAGTATAAATCTTATTGTCTTTGACTCAGAAAAAGAATAGGACCTTTAATTGACTCACTTGACAATCTAATCAATTAAAGTAAGCTTTTAAAATGTATTGAACTGTGAGAAGTGTTTACCTTTGATTCTGATTGACAGTCTTTACCATTGGTCTTTACCATGTAAAAGCAAGCTACTGCATAATTGAACACTTCCTTTAAAGAATAAATGGCAGATAAAAACGTCTTACTGTTTTACTGTGCAGTTTTGAATTTCAATCTCTGTTCATTTCAGTCCGTGGAATAATAATATCCAATTAATATTTACCACTTCATGAGCAAATTTTACTGAAAGTCATGCTGTTCACAGAAATCTTCAGTTCATTCACATGTAATCTTCTGTGTCTGAGTGAATCATTTAAGGGTGAGCGAAGCTTAGCAGGGGTCATTTCATATGAGATCTCATTTATACAGTACAGCACAAAAGATTTCAGAATGTTTCTTGACTGTAGGTTATATAATGGACTGTTGTAAATATTTGGATATTCAACAGCTAGATATTTATCAGTTTAATAATGTTTTTTAATTGGCTTTAATATTTCTGATGCAAATCGGAATTTTCAATAGCCATTACTTGAGCATTCAGGTTCTTGTGACACTTCAGGAATCATTTAAAGATCCTTACTTCTCATAAACCATTTCTTATTATCAGTAGTTGTGCTGCCTAATAGTTTTCTAATAGAATCCTAATAGAATTCTTTGATAGGAAAATAGTATAATAACCCTGATTTTAATCACAACAGTAATAAAAATTTTTTAAAAAAGAAGCTCCAAATGACAGTCTTTTTATTTGAAATTTGGAATGTTATCAAACCTTTATAGAATATTTAAATTTGTTATTTTCCTGTAAAATTTTCCTGAGCTTGACTTTTCCCTGAATGTTTATTGACTTTACTGAATTTTTATACATTAGTGTACATTTTCATATATTTCAAAGATTTTTAATGATAATTCAAAAAAAATATATAAATGCTGTACCTTTTTGTTTTGTAACTATACTGCGATACTACACTGCTTTGTGCAAATAGCTCAAAAACTAATTTAGCCTCCTTGTTCCTTCTGCTCCCTTCAGGGGAGATCAAGCTTCCTGGCATTGAGCTCTCCTTGCCGGCTCTACCCGGGCTAGAGTATCCTGACCCCGGAGGCTCTGGTTTACGCGTGCCAGTTCTCGGTGCTCAGTTGGACTGGGTGTCAGGCTGCATGGTGCCCTTGGCAGGAACCATGGAGGATGCAGATGGCAAAGGTAACAGAGGTTAGCAGCAATGACCAAATCCTATTACAACAGTTAACCCTGAGTACATTACAGGTCTGGTTCCCATACGTTTTGGAGCGCAGACCGTGGACCCAGTGACAGGGGTAATCGCTCCGGTTGTAGGGGCCAATCTGGATGTCTGGAAGCACGTCGTAGTTCCTGTAACCACATCCCAGATTCTGATGTTAGGAGAGAACCCAGACAGTGTCACGGCGAGTGAACTAAACGGCCGCATTAAAGCTCATTTGGCTCGGGGGTGTTTACATGTGTGGAAATGTGTGTTTGTTCGCCTCAGGTGGAAACCCTCCAGAAGGAGAGCAGCGAACGGAGCAATTACTGGCGCGAGCAGACTCTGAAGGAGGACGAGATGCTGGGGGATTTTGACAGAGCCGTTAAACACTATCTCTCCACATCCGTTCACGAGTCTGACTGTGTGAGTTGACTCCTCTGAGACAACGCTACACTCTGTGGCCTATTTAAAATGCAATCCTTTTGACCAAGTGCCTATTTTAATTTCTCGGAGTGTCAGTTTCCACCGTTTCCACCATCTTTGCATCCTGAATGAGATCTTCTCTCTGTGTGTGTGTGTGTGTGTAATAGATGGACTGGACAGACACGGACAGGCAGTTGAGGGAAACCGCTGCTGAGATTCAGGAAAGTGCTCAGTGTGAGGCCCAGAGAAAAGCTCTCCAGAAGTCAGATTTATCTCTGCTTCTACCAGCCCATGTGTTACACGCTCTCACAGGAGGTCAGTCCTTGCACTCAGACTCTCCCACTGAGAGCGCAAACGCCGGTGCTTTAAAGATTCAAAACAGAGCGCTCGTGATGCTCATGTACACTACGCTTTAAAAGTTTGGGGTCCATAGATGTGGAAGTCTCACAGAGAGTGGATTTAATTGGCAAAATGGTGTGGAAAAATAAGTGGTTATTATTTTTGTGTATTTTATTTTATTTTATTTAATTTTATTATTATTTATAGGCAAAGCAGAATTTTGAACCTGAATTTTGAAGTCACATGATCCTACTGAAAGCATTCTAATATGCTTATATGGTGCTCAAGGAATATTATCAATGTTGAAAACAGCAGTGCTGCTTTTGTAGTGATACTTTATTTGGTCACACTTTAGAATAAGGTTGCATTAGTTAATAAAATTATTACACATTTAAATTTGCATTAGTTAATTAAATTATTAATTCCTTCATTAATTATCCTTCGGCTTAGTCCCTTATTTATCTCGGGTCGCCACAGCGGAATGAAACGGCAACTATTCCAGCATATGTTTTACGCAGCGGATGCCCTTCCAGCCGCAACCCAGTACTGGGAAACACCCATTCACTCTCACATTCACACACACACTCATACACTACGGCTAATTTAGTTAATCCAATTCACCTATACCGCATGTCTTTGGACTGTGGGGCAAACCAGTGCACCCGGAGGAAACCCACGCCAACACAAGGAGTTTGCATAAAACATGCATTAAACATATGCCGGAATATTTGGCGGTTCATTCCGCTGTGGCAACCCCTGATAAATAAGGGACTAAGCCGGAGGAAAATGAATGAATGAATGAATGAAAAATATTACAAATAATAATGCAAAATGTATACAGTGTGCATAGTCTCTGTGTATGAGGAACAGGTCCATGTGTTGATCATAATTACAATCTCCACTGAATTTCCTCAATCATCAAGTCGCACTCAGATTTGTTCAAAATTCAATCTAAATTGTTCATCAGTTGTGATTTGTGAACAAGACCAGGATCACAAATCGGTTCAAAATAATGATTCCTTAAATGATCCGGTAATTGAGCTTAACCCATCAATTCAGTGACCTGATTGCAGAGAAGATCATTAGTGAGTATATTGAAGTGTTTCCCACAAAAAAAACATATTCCTCCATCATATGGAGCACTTTTCTAGTGCCACTTTTTAAGGCTTAATGGGATAGTTCACCCAAAAATAAAAATTCTTTGATTACTTACTAATCCTCCACTTGTTCCAAACCTACTTGAGTTTCTTTCTTCTGTTGAACACACAAGAAGAAAATACAAAGAATGTTGGAAACCGTTGACTTTAATTGTATTGTTTTTTTCTATTATGGATGTCAGTTGCTACCAGTTTTCAACATTTTTTTAGAATACATCTTCCTTTTTGTTCAACAGTTAAAACAAATTCATAATGGTTTTGAACTATTTGAGGGTGAGTAAATAGTAAGTAAATCTTCATTTTTGGGCAAACTCAATATAACCTTTCAATGAAGTGATTTATATGAACCATTCCTCCTGCACCCCTCTCCCCCAAAGAAAAAGAAAATTCTCATTTAAGCATGCCTCTAAACCTAACCACCAGCAGTAGACCATATGGAAACAAATTAGATCATGCACATTAATATGCATAAGCCATCAATTTGCCAAAAACGTACAATGGTTACGAATTGCCTTGAAATTTTACTGGCTCAGCAGATGCCACTATTAAATCTGTTTCACATAACAGCTTTAGGCTTCGCAACAACACGATGGCCAATAAGTAATGATGTTTTGGACTTTTCCTTTAAGGAGACGAGGAGGAGTGGGAGCAGCAGTGTTTTTGGCACACAGAGCTGAAGGCCGTGATGAACCGTGCAAATGTGTCCATGGAGAGACTAAGAAGAGAACGGGATCAGCTCTCGGCACAGGACAGACAGCATCCGGTCAGCTTGAAACATAAAAACACTCTTCCTCAGACAAAAACAACATACAATGCTGACTGTTGAGCTCATTACCACATTGTTAAACAGCTGAATGAGCAGATCAATGCATCGGAAGCTTAATATCTTTCACGGGATTGCCAATATTCTGTCTATTTTCCAGTTTAATGGAGTGTGGTCTGGGATGAGTGATTGTCTTGTGATTATCACAGGATGGGAAACTGAGGGAGCAGGAACTGTGGGAGCAATTAATGCAGAGACAAGCAGAGCTGGATGCTGTGCTCTCGTCTCTGCGCTGCGCTCGTCAGGTCTGCCAGCTGCGTGCTGAAACTGCGCAGGTGAGAAACGCTTGTGCTGCTGACCGACATGTGTACAGCAATGCCCTTGGTTTACCGTACAGCTGTCAGGAAGAATCCTTGTACATTATGTCCAAAACTGCTACTTTTTAGGAATTTTTTTTATTTCAAATAATAAAACATTTTGTTGTTAAAGTTGATATTGTGGGTTTATACAGTATGCAGGAGTAAATAAAGAAACATGTTATCTTTGCCCTTTGTTCAAATATAGTCATACATACTAATGTTAGGTTAATGTGGATTCTCTAAGAATGTGTAGTTGTGCTTGGAAAATGTCAAACTTTTCTTTTGATAGTTTTGTTTGCGATAACATAAGAAAACTTGCGTATAGAAGTATGCACGGGACAATGGCAATAGTTAATGTATACTTTATTTCCTATGAGATTGTATTCATGCAGTTTTTTGAATAGTCCAATATAAAGTGATGGGAAAACTGATACATAATGTTACATAATGAGACTTTTTAGTAAAGTAACAGATTACAACTTTTTAATTTAAAAGAAGAGAGTTATTTTTCATTTTCCATGATAAGCTGCAGGTTCCCTTTTTTGACAAATACATTTGTCAGCTAAATGCATTTGTTTAGTTATTTACTTCATTATATATTCATGGTAGGGTCTTTAAAGGAGACCTATTATGCAAAAAAAAAGTTTAAACACAGTGTGTGACTATAGCCAGTCTCTAGTGGTAATCATTTATTAATTATATTTTTTATAATCACACTTCATAAGAGGGGGAAAGTCCCACCCATTAGTGACGATCTCTTCCTCATTAGCATAAACAGCCCTGAGTGAGAAGCAGTCGTCTGCCATTAGAGTTTTAAATATGCCCTTTTGAAAAGAGGTAAGACAATCTCATTTGAATTTAAAGCAACAGTCACCAAAACAGCACAATTTGGATCAAAGCCTAAAAGGGGCAGTTTCAGAGAGTTTAAAAAAAATATTTGTGGGTTATTTTGAGCTAAAACTTCACATATACACTGTATCAGAGACTTATTTTATATCTTATAAAAAGGGACATAATAGGTCCCTTTTAAAGAAAATATTGTGCGAACATCCCCTCCAGACTTTTGCTCACTAACGTGTGGTCAGACACTTGCATGTGTCTTTATATTACTAATGTTTTTCCAAAGACAAGCTAAAAAGTTTTTGACCAGTAAATTTCAGCATTTTTTTGCATTACATTAAAGACTGTACTGAACAAAAATTCTAGACTAAAACATCCATCCCCGCTCCTCAAACTCATAAAAACTTAAGCACATGCAGTGTTTCTTGAGGAAAGAAAATGATTTAAAATGATGCAAAGCCCACAGACAGATGTGAACGGTGCCCAATAGCATTGATATGATTTTTGATGGCGAAATATAGACTTACAAGGTTTCTGCCTGACAGCGGGACTGTATTTTGGGATGATGCTTTAAGAGACTTTACTCCATACTTTCCCATGACAGCCGACTGAATTGACTCTTTTTTCCTCTAGTCTTTGGTGTCTGGCACTTTCTGGTTTAAGGATTTCGGTGTGCTGCAGCCCAGGGGTGTCAGAAACCTTCTGAAAGTAATAGCCATGACTCAGCAGAAAATCCTTCCTCGGCTCGGACGACTTATTCAGCTGCTGGAAGAAAGCAAAGCACTTGGCCAGTCGACTAGCACGCAGCGACAGCAGAGCTCTAGTACAATCCTCATTTATGATTTAATATAGAAATGTTAATCGTGCTTTTGTCTCAGTTGAGAAATCTTTCTCTATAGGCAAGCAGGCTTTCGGGCGAGACAGCGATTCTAGAGCTTGGACCGAATCGGCGTCTGTTGTGAAAGGTAAATTTGAATGCACAGAGAGAGGAAAAATAGTGAGATTCTGCTTGTCAGAGTTTCAGTGCTGTGTTTGTGTCTCCTGCTGCGCCAGGTGTCTCAACCCAGTCCTTTAAAGATCAAATGAAGGCTTCGTCTGCGAGTGAACAGAATGCCATGGTGCCCTCTCTTCCTCTGTCAAACCCGTCTTACGCTCAGAAAAGCCAGGAGAAAACGCAGCTGAACAGCCAGGGTGAGGCTGTCTTAAGTCTGAGATGTTACTGGCATCCTCATTTCAGATCACGACGTGATGTTCTCTCTTGTTTCATTCAGATGTCCGATCTCTCCTGGAGCCTGGTGCGTCTGCACATACGAGTATCCCAAAGCTAGCAGGTCAGAGCATTTTAGTGGAGGTCTTTGAGTGTAACCCAGTGTGTGTTTAAGCCTCAAAGTTTCTGTTCACTTTTAGGTCACTTTGAACGACAAGAAAACAGTGGAGCATAAAACATGATTTGTTACATTGCTTTAGCTTTTGACCTAAATAGATATTTAGTCTATTATTGGGTTTTCTAGGGCGGGCGACACTTTGTTTATACTTGGGGTATAAATACTATACAGCTATGGAAAATATTAAAGGCGTGGTCCACTACGATATCATATTTTAAACTTTAGTTGATGTGTAATGTAGCTATGTGAACATAAACAACATCTCTGAATGTAAGACGCTCAAAGTTCAATGCAAAGGTAGACATTGGCTTTTACAGAGTTAGCTTAGCAAAGCCTACAGTGAATGAACTTTGGGGACTACAAAAAAATACATCCGGGCTGATGAGATCACAACGGTTTCTGGTTACACGCATGTACACGCTGTAATATTACAAAAAAAAAAGGTAAAATGCTGTTTCTGTATTTGGGCTTCCAAAGAACATGACACAAAGACAGAAGTGCTTACAGTTTAATTTTAATGTTCCAGAGAATTATAAAAATATATATAGCAAGCATTTGACAAAGGATAGCTTCCAGAATCCCTCCCAGTTTAGTGCTGGCTTCAGCTAAAACTCCTCAAAGGAGCAGATCCAAGAAGCAGAAGCTGTGGATTGTGAGCCACAACCTGTAAGTATTTTTATTTGTTAAAATTGATCTATGACATGCACAGTGTCTAACGTTAACGGTATGTTGTAGCAAGGATGTAAACAACTGAAAATGCTGTTTGGCACCGCTAACAATTTAGCCACAAATTCATATTTATCAGTCAAACCGCTGTAAACACACAATATTCAGCAGCGCTGCAGTGTCTCTCTATGCGGCCGTGTTCCCTGCGTTCTACATCTCAGACATTAAAATTGCAAAACGTTTCATATTACTTACACATGCTTATTCCGGATATATGTGAAAGACATGTAACGCGTTGAGTTGAGAAAAAAAAAAGCATTATAACTCGCCTAACTCTTGTTACAGCAGAAAAATCAATCAAGCACACACGGGTCGTATTCCACATCTCGTGCTTTATTCTCCTGTCAACAGCATCACTGTATATTACAGAAGAACAACTTAATTCAAGCATCAGAGGAAAAGAAAAATAAACATCGGTCCCGCGCACATGCTCTTCTCGTGTTACATGCGTCTACAGACTGTTCTCACACACACACACATACATACATACACACACATAAAATGGCGATTGTCTTAAAGGAACCACACCCTATTTTCACTCGTTAAAGACACTTGTCAGATTTTATTTTAGAGAGCAGGCATGAGGTTAATCCTTTTCATTTTCTGTCTGATTAAGGCTCATACAGATACTGCTAACAGCTAACTTACTCTGACTGACAGTATTTACACAGCTGAGGCAAAGCGCGTGCTTGTGGAGGCGTGAAGCTTTACTGGTGACGTTGAGCCGATCCGCGAATCACAGCACATTATGTTAGCTGACCAATCAGAGTCTCTTAAGGGCGGGCCTTTCAGAGGAACTAGGAAACGTTTTCATGTTAGCAGAGTAGCTGTATATAATCAAAGTAAGAAATATGAAAAATAATGTGATTTTCTACAAATGAAGCATGAGCACACATTGCTTTGCATCTTATAAACACAACCAAGCCTTAAAATTACACTCTGGACCACCCCTTTAAGAGATAGCTTCAAAGACATTATCAGTTCTCTGTTGAGTAAAATGTTAATTTTTGCTTTATGTCTATTTAATAAATTACTCATAATGTGTCTAAAACGTCAAATAAGATTATCATTTAGAGTACGTATTTGCATAAAATAACAATAGGTCAATATAAAATATGAAAT
This sequence comes from Danio jaintianensis, assembly GCA_903798115.1. NCBI lineage: Eukaryota > Metazoa > Chordata > Actinopteri > Cypriniformes > Danionidae > Danio > Danio jaintianensis. Next base: position 18,944,106 of record CAIGQV010019070.1, on the reverse strand, counting down.
ATTTTCAGAACTTAAGTATTGGGAAAATAGGTTTATGTAGAAAATGTATATATACATTTTTTTCCCCAGTATACGATCTGAAAACAGAGTATTTTATTTTGGCCATTGTCTTTATTTGCAAAAATGCTCTAAATTATAATATTTTTATTTAATGTTTTTAAGATAGTATGTTTTTCCAGAGCTGTACGTGCTTATATGTTCTATATCTTGTTTATATTTAAAGTTCTAAATATGGACAAGCTCATAAATACTGTATTGAGGCTCTGACACAACAGCTTAGCTTTTTGCTGTGTGTTCTTTGCAGCTCCCTCTGGGGCTTTTTGCTAAATTGAACGTGTTGAATTTCTGTCTGACATCATTGGTGAGAAAACTTGGATTGGCTGTTCAGTTTAGGGAACAAGAATACAAATGAAAATGTTGAAAAACATATTTCAAAATGACATACAATTATGTTGTAATTTTGTCATCTGAGCGTTCCAATAAGTGAATCTATTTGTAATGGAATGGAATGAAGAGAGTTATCAGGATTATTATGTTCAGAAAGTTAGTATGCTTTGTTTAAAGTTTGCATGCTTTCCTAGTTTTGATTTCCCCTTCTGAATGATGAATATATACTACTGGTACCTGCTGATATAGACTCTTATTTCCAGTCACACGGGCACAGACTGTACCTAGTGGGCTGTTGGCTGTAATCTTTGCCAACAGCAAACTTTTAGGCTCAGATGTAGCTGACACAGGGCAACACCACAGTCGGCTTTTGTTGCCACTAGTTCTCTGAAGTCAGCTTGGAGTGACAGTACACCATAATTGCACTTTTCAATGGCTAGGCTGAGACAAGCCTATTTAAGTCAGAGTACAACTGTTCCGGAAAATGTGCGTTGAATCTGAAAGTCAAACAATGCTGCCTTTGAAGGATTCATTCCTTCCTGTGGCCCGAGATACCTTCATCTGATGAATTTGTGTAGCAGCAAGGATGTATCCTTTGCATATTGCAAATGTACAATTTTTGACCAACTTTTCCCACTTTTCATATAAAGGATATAGCAAGACATATCAGAGTGGCAATAATATTGTTGTTTTGCCCCTCCCCACACCGTAACCATTCAGAATTCCAAAGGCAGGGTTTGGGTCTCTGTGTGACATCATAAACCAAGAAAAAATAACACTTATTGTCCAAACAAACCTTTTGTTGCAGTTCTTGAGATTTTATTAAAAACAAATGATTTTCCTTTGAGGTGGACTTTAAGATTTGTAGTAGATCTTTATTTATTCCCAAACACTACACACTGACTAATATTCAAAAAGGGAAAAAGCACAATATGACTCATTTGATAAGGGCCCTATCATACACCCGGCACAATTTGGCGCGATGTGTTGCTATTTTCAGACCAACGCAACCCTAATTTTCCTGTTTTGCACCACATTGTTTAAATAGCAAATCCATTTGCGCCACTTTGTGGAGTCATGGGTGTGCCGGTCTAGAAAGTAGGTGTGTTAAGGCGCATTGTTGGCGCGTTGCTATTTTGAGGAACTAAAATAGTCTGTGCAATAGACCAGCTGAAAGCTGGTCTAAAGTCCAGCGCAGAGCGCATTAGTTGTGCGCCTTAAACGCTTACACATTGCTTAATACACACAGGATGAACAGCAATACACAAATATCTTTACAAATGAAAAAGAATTGAAGGAATAAAATATTACAAAATTATTATTTTCTACATAAATATAAAAACCACTACCTCCATCCCTTCTTCATCTTGGGGGGTGGGCTTTTTTCAGTTTATTCATGACAACTTGCTTTTGTATAATGTTATTATTATTATTATTAGTAGTAGTAGTATTTATTATATGCATATTTATATTTGTTTTATTAAAAACAAGCTTAGATTTTCCACCTGTCAGGTTTTGGACCATATGGGGCATAGGACGTGTGTTTGGATATAACTCAGTTTTTTGACCGCACTTCGTTATTATTGTTCATTTATTCGTTTGCTGGAAATTAGAACTGAATTTAGAAATAGTTTTAAAACAAATCTTTGCGCTTAATGAACAAAATTAAATATGTAGGCTAATGGATGTCTTCAGTGGAGTGCGTACAACACCGTTTCCTTATCCACGAAAAAGAGAAAGAGAAAGTAAATAGGCCGATTGGAGGAGGCTGTTTCTTTATCCTCGCGCTGCAGATGGTCTGTTTAACTGTTTTCTCACTAGTGAAGCATTCAGTTTTTCCACTTACAAAGTCCGCCATGTAAATAGCAAATGCGCCATGGCGCAACGCAACTGGCTCTTAAAGGGAATGGGAGATGAGACTCTGATTGGTTTATTCTCAAAACACACCCATAACTCATTAAGAGAATAAGCACAACCTTGTTAGACCATGCGCCGTGGCGCAAATCGTATTTTTCCGTCCATAAAATAGCAAAAGTAGATTCGGACCCACCCTTAATGGTTTTGCGCCATGTGCTTTAGACTTTGCGCCTAGATCGTTAAAATAGAGCCCTAAATCTTCATAAAATGTCTGGTATTCGGTTTTTGCTTTCTATAGTCATAATTAATTGTATGTATTTTTGCATTACTTTTACCTTTGTCTTTAGGCCATGACTTGTTGCATGCCATGATTGGTTGGTCATGTACATACACAAACATTGGCCAGTGTGTCTCAATCCCTCATCACCAAGACAATAAATGCAAAATTTTAAATGCTAAACTATCGTTGACAGCCAAGCATTTAATGGAAAGATTGTACTTGTATAGTTACATAGTTTAATGGTTGTGAAAGCATTTGTCAAATATTTACCCAGTTCACTACTCCCCCCTCCCCCCCCCAAGCCTGTCCTCTTTTTTGAAAAGTGAAATATGGTCAGCCTACCTTTAAATAACTTTTGCATTTTGGCGGTAAGTCCATATAGATGTAGTTCTAATTAAAAGCTATGATGAGACCCAAGGGCAAAAAACTTATTTTTCTGTGTTGCAGAGGAGGACTGGTCCAGACTAGTAGCGCTGTCTCCTCTCTTCCAGCTGATGAAGGAAGTGGAGCAGCAGCTCAGGGATTGTGCCAGAGACAGAGGCCTGATGAAGATCCAGCCCTCAGGTCAGGCTCTAATTATCACCCCTGAAACGTGCAATCCACACTCATCACAACTGCAAAGTCATTAGTGTAGCAACAGATGATTTAATGCCATGAGAACCACTGCATATACGTCAGTGGGAAAAATAACTTGAGCTATATTTTTAGCACCTTTTTAAGGGCTGTATTTTAGCATACTTCACAATGTATTTAAACACAATTATTATTTTTTGTTGAAGTTTGCAATGATAAAGAGGGGTCAAAGAGAGTAAAAGTGTGACTGTGTTCAGGTTCCAGTCGTCCGTTCATGGATTTCATGGATGCGCAGTGGGAGTGTGAAGGAGAGCTGATTCAAGTGAACTCTGAAACCCTCAACCCACGAGAGCTTCTGCTCTACCAGCATGGACAGTTTCTCCTCCAGCACCTTCACCTACATAAAATGGTCTGGATCTGTCTTCCTTTTTCTCACTCGCTTTTATGTTCTCATATGGCCTGTTTAAACCTGGTATTGAAGGAATAGTTCACCAGCCTTCAGCATTACATAATGCTTTTGAAATTGTTCTAATGTGAGGATAATAACATAATCTCTTAATATTATCAATGTTGAAGTTTAGTTGTGTTGCTTTATATTTTTGTGAGGAAAAAGTAAAACTTTTTAGGAGCAAACAACAGCAACATAAATGTAATTTACAATATTTTGATTATTTTAATGTATCCTTGCTGAACATAAGTTCAGTAGTTTCACAGCTTTGATTTTCTTCATCCTAGATACCAGCAGTAACACTTCATCTGGCTTCAAGTCTTCCGACCAATGACTACCATAACAATGCTTTCCGTAACTCTTTCTATTATCAGGTATTTATACATATACACATCTATTGAACCAGCTTTATATATAGACCATATGAAAAGTTATTAATAATTCACCTAACTTTGAGAAGTGATAATTGGCACCACATTCTCTGTGATATAATTGGTTTCACAGTTAGTTTGGTTGCACTACAGTAAAATGTCCTCATTTGTCAGTCACCGGGTGAGTGATAATTAATTCATGTTAAGCACATTTAGTGCTCTGTTATACATACCACTGTACTGTACACTTAACACTCCCTGTGCCTTCAGGAGGACTCAGAGAGGACTCTGTTTGTTCGCAGTCAGAGGTTACAGTCGGTGGGTGGCCTGTCTTTGATGCTCATGCACTGTGCTGCACACATTTCCACCAGCCAGATGAACACAGACTGCACTCCTGCCTTCCAGAGAGCGTTCTTCAAGGTGGTAAATGCATCTGATTGACAAAAGCACAGCTTGAACAAGCCAGGAAAGGAATATGCTTATTTTAGGGCTTTCCATGCTGTGCTCAACACTGGATCATTTACATTCTTAACCCTACTATTATCAGAGGAGCATTTCACTTAATTTATAATCAGTACTTTTGACTGAGTTATCAAACCCTTCTCTGGAGCATTGTCAACTCATGCAATCATGTGTTCTAAAATTGTATGTTGCTAAATAGTACTGCAACAATGTAATGATGTCACCTTTAAAAAAAACACATAATCCAAAAATTAAAAACAGTCAGTCTACTACACTTTGTTGTACAATCCTGCAGATTTCTAATTAGTAGAGGTTGTGCAGTCTCACGTCAATCTTCAAATGGTCACCTGAATTTCTACAAGATGAAATGACATGTTCAGGAAATGGTCAGTGTTCACCAAACTTGGATTTTGTGAAATGTGGAACAATTATCTAGTTTCACATAAGAACTTAATGCACTTAAAGGGATAGTTCATGCAAAAATGACAATTTCCTCTTAATATACTCATCCTCCTGCCATCCAAGATGTACTGTATGTGTCTGTGTCTTTCTTTCTTCAAACATTCTTTTTTTAGCTGTAACTGTTATCCTCTGGTATCCACATAATGGAAGTGGGTGCTAAATATATATAAAAAGATACCAAACCATAATTGCTACCTGTGGCATCTCACGATGCACTGAGGTCTTATGAACCTAAACCATCATTCTTTGCAACAAACTGAACATTATTTAGAACTTTATTACCTGTTATCACAGCCTGCAAATGGCTCTGGGCATGTACACTGAGCATTTTGTTGAGTAATGACGTATTCAAGAGCACAAAATCACATGTGAGCTGTCGCACTTGGAGTTTGTTGCCCACAAACATGTCATTATGTGACAAGACATTTATTATGGTTCTACTGAAAAAAGATGTCACCTCATATTAGATGGGCTGCGGGTGAGTAAATGAGCAGTAAATGTAAATTTTTGGATGAACTATCCCTTTAAATGAGAACAGTCATGACTGACTGAAGACTGGTCCTTTCTGAGGTGCTCAGACTGGCCACCTTACACGGCCAGAGTCAAGGGTACAAGTAATGCTCCCATGATTCTTTGTACATGTTTGTTATTGCAAAATGTGTTTATGTTGGATCCCCTACACCCCTAATCACTTCAATGCTCTCACTCTGTAGGGTAAACACTTCAGGGCACAGTAGTGAATCCTCCAAGATGGAACACAACCCAGCTTTGCATGAGGTTGTGTCTCCAACATTTGCGTTTGTATGAAAGGAAGTCAGCGGAATGAAAAGTGTATTCTAACTGCAGCTTTAGAGTTTCCAAATAGCTCAGAATTGGGATTTTTTTCCACCTTCTGATGGAGATACTGGGTAGAATATCAAAGATTAAACCTTATAACTTCGGGCAGATTGATCAGCCCCAACCGACACATCATTTGGCTTCACATTCAAGATGGTTCCACTTGAGCATAGCAGTCTGATGGGCTGGAACTAACTGAGGTCTGAAGTGGGATAATTTAGTGGGATATTCCCACGTCCAGCCTCATCCCGAATGTGTGATCAACAGCCAACCATGTGCCTCATATTATTAAACTTCAGACAGTAATAAAACAGTATAAACAATAATACTTTCAATTTTTTAAGGGTGAAAATGTCAAATGACAATGAAAAAATGCATCGATTACAGCAAAAACACCTGTTTAATTCTGGAATTTATGGTCTGAAAAGTCATACTAGTCAGCCGTGTACAGTGTAATATGAGGATTCTCAAGGCTATAATCTTTATATTAACAGACTTGCATGATGTAGTTGACCAATCAGTGCCATTAACACTGTAAATAAGTGTTAACCAAGGGTTTAGGAACGTGCAGTGCAAAACAACCATGTAATGATAGCCTGTATTAATATTAACCCCACATCAATTATAATAGAAGCATTATAAAATATTAATCAAGGTTCTGTTTCTAATGTTCAAATATTTGAAGTAAAAACACTACAGAGTTGTTTATTAGTGACCTCATCATGTCTTTTATGCATTTCCAGGTTTTACAGGTGGGCCTTAGTGAGCTTTTCCATTCCAGACTGGGACAAGCAGACAGTCCTGAACAAGATAGGATGAAAGATTTGGCGTCTGATGGAGCTCTCGAAGGTCTTCTATTGGAAAGAGTGCAGAAGCCAAGTCCTGGGATTTTCTCAGAGGATGTAAGTAAGATTTTTTTTTTTGCTATATTCGCCCCTTATATTCTCAGTAGCTGTTGCCAGGTAAGTCACAGTGCTACAGCAGATGGCGTAGGATCAGACTGACATGGTTGAAGTAATACTTGTGCGGGGTGTGAGGTTTCGGATGTGTGCTGTTTTCTGGGCAGGAGGTTTTGGGCCGTCTGAGCAAGTACAGAGAGGCTTCACTTTTCCGCCGGGTCGAGAGTCTTCTGAAAGAGCCTCCTAAGAGCCTGGAGATCATCCACCTCAACCCCGACCCGTCACTCAACCCCGGCACAGACAGCCAAGACGCCGCTTCTCCGTGAACTGACATTTTAACTTTGAACAGCACTGCCTTTCTGACAGTGATGAATTCAGCTTTCAAAGGCATGTTATACTGTGCACTGCAGGTATCTGATGGTCTTATCGTCTTTGACAGTAACAGCCCGTGGACCAGGTTAGAGCACCTAGTTTTGCTTGAGGACCATCAAATGATGATGACCTAAATGCTACCAAATTATTCATTAATATATTTTTGTTGTTGTTGTTTTAGAAAAAAAAATTCTAATTTAATTTCTAATGTACTTTTAGTTTTAAAGGTCCGGTGAAATTAAAATAACGTTATTTAGATGTTAGTATCAGTATGTTAGTCTAAGTATATCTATAAGCTAGTGTTTTCCAAAACAGTGACTAAATTCGCGTTTAGAAGATAAAAAACTGATATAAAGATGTAAAACCAAAATGTTCGCCAAAAATGGATCAACGTTTTTTTTCACGTCAACTCATACTTCAGTTTCTCATCAAATCTTGACCAATCAAATGCTCTCTAGTATCTGGTGTGCCCCGCCTCCTTCAAGATGCTTCTCGTTCACTTTTCATTTGATGCACTTGATCTCAACCACTGTCACTAGCAGAGCTGTGAGAAAAACAAAATGCTATTGGCTGTTTTTTTTAAAGGGGAGAAGTTACTCTATGTCCCGCCCTCTCTTAGTTTTTTAATTGAGATTACATCAAACATCGAATAAAAAATGCACATTTCAAAGCACTTCACGGGACTTTTACTGTATTTTTGTGGTGAAAGGGGCATGTTAGGAAATGAGGTGCCTGGTAATCTACCTAATTCTATCAGATAACACAAATTTGCACAAAATAAAATACAGTTTACTTGTACACACAACCTTTGATAGTCAGGGTGGGGTTGTAAAAAAAACATTCAAATATTTTTAAATATTTGAAATTTGAATTTAGATGATAATTTTTTTAATAATGTGTAATAATATGGTGCAATATGAATATACAGAAAACAAATAATTGCTCAGAATGGCTTGCTTTATATGGATATATTCTTTTCGTACATTTTTTTCATTATTTTTATTTAAATTTTTTTACAGCTATAATGGTGTTGTGTATGCACCCTATACCTTATATGTACATGGACTGCTGTGCATTTGTATAATGTCTGAGGACTCATCTTGACCTTTGCAGACTGTTAGCTATGTGTCTCTTTTTGTTAAAGCCGCATAGGGGAAATTAATGTTGGGGATTTTTTTGTTTTGTTTTTATAAAAATATATAAAGTATTTAAAAATATATTGTTCAAATGGAGTTAGCTAAATTTAGTACATAAAAAAAAAAAATTGACTATGAATATATCATTAAATGCCAATTGCAAAAAATACAATAAATAAACACATTTTGATGATTTATGGCAGTCCGAAGAGAGAAAGATGTCAATTGTACTGTTGTTCTTTTAGCTTATTGGAAACACCTACATTAACCTATGCAATAACCTTTGTAATATAATACCAATTGTGTAATAATGCATCTTAAATTCATAAAAACTGATTTACAGATCTAATATCTGTGTAAATGCTGCAAATGATGGCCCATATGATTTATTGCATTTCATTTATTTGTTTTAATTTGTTTAAGTGTCCATTTCTTTCCAGCTATGACCGAAACAGGGCAATTTTAAGGTCATGACCCACCAGTAGAGACCCACTATATTAGATTACGATCAAAATAAAAAGAAAGACAGGCATAGGCAGAATATATAGCAAAATAATGGCCTGAGGGTTGAGTTTAAAATAGATTTAACAATGCAAAATGCTTAGGGCAGATTTATAATGATCACATTTTAACACAGCAACACATATACTGTCTATGTCCTGTTCTGTTTATTTTAAGAGTACAAGACAGTCCATCAACAGTTCACCGGTGTCTCAGAATTCAGCTTATCAAATACTTATTTGCATTTATGCTGGTGTACTCATCGATTTGTCCCGTTTAATTGCATTTTATGTATTTATAATGGTGTTTTTCTGCTATTCATGTTTGATACGACCGCTATTTTGTGCCTGAATGTCCCTCTGGGGATCAATAAAGTATGTTTATCTGGTGTAACAGAAAGAATGGAAAGGAACAATAAAATATTTTGATCTGTTTAAGTATGCCTGTTATAAAGTGTGTTTCAGCCATTTGTTTAGATTCACGAATTACCAGAGCGCCTTCATCTGCCGTAAACACAATAACTAAAATATGACTCATTTGTATTTTTTTGATTTTATGGAAGATGTTTTGAAGGAGTCGTTCATCCTACTGGTACCTAATATTAAATATATGCATAAAATAATTTTAAATTGATAGTGTATGTTTTTGAATTAACCTCAGAGGAGAAAGATGTTGACATGGTTAGTTGAAGCAGGGTGTTCCAGAGAAAATGACTAAACATTACCCTAGTTGGCCAGTAAATTTGAATTCTAATAATTCCTGGTTTAGCTTGATTATCAAATCATAAAATATAATTTCTAAATTATATAATCAATGAAATGAAGTCTTTGCAATGTAGGAAGTGCAAAGATGTGATTTTTGTTCTATTGTCTTCTAGACTTTTAATTTGGACTTCCCCCAATAGTTCGGTTTTTAATAATAATATACAGTTTCATGTCCAGTAAACCTTTTTGCTAACATCTATAGCCAATACATAGGCGGTTGTGGCAGATTGTTAGCGGAATAATTTTTTTAACTGAGCTTCTGTCTTGTGAACTAGTTTGACCAACCAACAATTACGAAAGGGGAAATTAATCTTGTTTTTCAGATTCATATATATTAAACTGACTTAAAAAGTTAAGGCCAGTCTTTAGGATAAAAAAAATGTCTAGCTTTTAATACTAGACTAGTCTAAGCTGTTGTCAGTTTACATCTAGTCATCTACCAGCAGGAGTTCTTGTTGCCATGGATGCGACACACTTCCGTAAACAAACCTGCCTCACTTCTTTTCGCTGTTTGTGTTTTATGAACTCCGTTTCAACCATGCCTTTGCGGGATAGCGACCTCGAAAAGTTTTTAAGGGATGTTGATCAGATGAGTAAGTGTTGTTTGTTTATAACCTTTAATTCAGGAATGTATTGTACTGCTTTGCATCAAATGAGGGCAGACGGGACTCTTTCACTGAATTGGAATAAATGGGCGATGTTTTTCCGTGAATCATGAGATAAATGCAATTCGAGTTGTAAAAAAGTACATTTGGTGATTTCTGGTTGCAGATGAGTTGGTCAGAGAATTGAATACCAGCGATGTATCGTGCCAAGAAAATGCGATTGTGAAGGCAGAGCAGTTCATCTCATCTTTGGAGGAGAAGGAACAATTTAAAACTAAAATCAATAAGACGGTTATTAGCAAAAACACCTCATCATCTGAAAATGACCCGCTGGTACAGTATTTAGTCTGTATTACAAATGTAAAATGAACTTTTTTTCGGTGACACTTTAAAATAAGGTCATGACAGTTAATTTGAAGTAAAATTACCATGAATAAATGTAATCATATTCATAAATAATAACTGTTAATGTTGTTGATTGTTAGTTTATCTGAGCTTTGGTCAATTCAATTGTATTAGTAAATCTTATAAATAACAAGAATTTATATGCTAACTAACTAATGTAGTTATCAAACGTGGTTATACGTTAACAAATGCAACCTTAATATAAAGTATTGGCCAATTTTTATTCAAATATTGACTTTATGATTATTATTCATTAATTAATGCACGATTACATTTTTATTTAATGCCTGATACAACAACCTGAAGTACAGTTACGGTACACTGCTATTTTCTTTTGTGCAGAACATCCAATATGAATCGAGTCAAAATCCAGGTAGGTTTGAGTATCAAAGTCTTTTCACACTGCTGTGTTAGGCACTTCACAAGGTTTCTCAGTCTCTGTTAAGTAATTTAGTTCAAGTGTACAACTTGAATGCCTTCCCCTGAAGTATTGTAAATGATTTATAAATCAATACAAACTAGCCCACCTTCATCTTCTTGTCTTTTTCATTAAAAATCGTGCAATGGAATGTTTTACCCTTCGATTCGTCAGAGAATTTCTTGAAGATTTTAGAAAAAGATGCTGAAGAAAGAAGTCAAAGAAGAAAGATGAAGGAGGAAAGAGCTAATGGTAGGTACACTGAACAGCCTGAGTGCAAAAAGGCCAGTTTTGTGTGTGTGTTTTTTTATTTGCATTGTCAGTTTGCAAGATCTAGATTTGCTTTGTCCTTATTTGACCCACAGTGCTAAGGGAGCAAGGGAATGAGGCGTTCACTCAAGGTGACTATGAAACGGCTGTCAGGTTTTACACTGAAGGCTTGGATCAGCTGCGTGATATGCAGGCTCTTTACACAAACAGAGCTCAGGTACTTCTTCAAGTTTTTGTACAATAATCCGATTACTGATATATTCCTGTGAGGCTGCTCCTCTTGTGATTTTATTGTCTCATACATTCATGTATTATGTAGGCCTTTATCAAGTTGAAGAGATATAAGGAGGCCATAAGTGACTCTGAATGGGCTCTGAGGGTGAGTAAAGCAGTGGGAAAGAGGTCAGAGAAGTGCCCCCTCATTTTTCAGTGTCAGCCAAAGCAGAGAGTTTCTCATCCTACCTTGTCTGGTGAGAACAGCAGGCTCCAAAGAGCAGTGCCTATTGAACTGGATAGTTGCTCAGAAGTAGAAAATTGGGTTGAAGTTCCTTCTGAGCTGTGACAATAGTCTTTGCTTTTGGAAAACTTTTAGAAAGTTCTTAATGTGGCCTTTGTTTTCAGGTTTGTATGTTTAGCAAAATGTATAGATTGCCATATAGGTATTAGCTTATTAATTAAAGATGGATTATTTTCTGCGCTTGCTGTAAATGCTTGCTGCTTGCCATGACGGTTTTATTAAAAAAATATCAGCTGATAAATCATGGATTATTACTGCACTTCAGATGCATGCTGCTGGCCAGGGTTTTAAAGGGATAGTTCACTCAAAAATGAACATTTCAGTAGTAGTTTAGTAGTAGTTTTAAACTATTAAGAGTTTCTTTCTTCTGTTGAACACAAAAGAAGATTTTTTTGGAGAATGCTGGTTGCTGGGACCCATCAACTTCCAGAATAAGAAAAAATGACCATGGAAGTCATGCAAGTTTTGTGTTCAACACAAGAAAGAAACTCAAATGATAGCAGAAGTGAATTGGGTTGAATTTTTGGGTGAACTATCCCTTAAATTAATTATCTGCCGATAAAGGATGGATTATTACTCCTCCTGACTGTGGGTTTTTAAAAAAATTACATCAAGAATTTAACCAGCATAATGTTATCTGTTTCCAAATATAATGGATTATCGGATATTATTATTGGCCAAATTTCCTAAATCAGTGCATTCCTAATAGTTTCTTACAAATAATAAGATTAATCCAAATTACTTAGAATTTTTTTTTTTAAGTATTTGAAAATGTATCACCGCTTTACTAAACTGCTGTGATTGTTTTTTAAGTGGCCATTGAACAAATAAAACTTTCATTCACAGTGCAATGAAAAATGTATTAAAGCATATATACACATGGGGAAATCTCACCTAGCACTCAAGGATTTCACACAAGTGAGTATCATTCAGTAGAAGTTCCTTTGTCCTTTCAAGTATAAAGCTGGATTACCCTTACTGTATTTTCTCACCTTATTTGAACCCCCTCTTTTTATCCTGCTTCACTTTCAGTCCAGGATTTGCTATCGAAAAATTTTGGAGATAGAGCCACAGCGGGAGACCATGGTCAAAGGTATGAACCAAAAATGCTGTGAAGATCTGAGGAAAAGTGAAGGCAAGGTCAATGTACTTTAGATCCATGCTTTAATACCAAAGTAGGATTAACATTGTTGTTGTTAGCCTTCAGCATCTGTCTGATGTATTACAGTTACAGTAAGTGGGCCAAATAGATCAGTTAAGGTCAAATATAAAATTCTGTCATTATTTTTTATGTCATTCCAAATCTAAATAACACATATGTTGTTAATCAGCGATTTCTGTCCCTCCATTTAAAATGTACTCAAACCAACATTTAGTTTTCTTCACATGTAAATAAGAGTAACTTAATTGTTCATAAACATAAATTAACATGCACACAAAAAACTGTATCATTAGTGCACATTTAAATGTTAGCAGAAGGTCAAACTGAAGGCAAATCATTAATAGGCAAACTAAACAAAATAGGCCCGAAACGAATCCCTGAGGAACTCCGATATTACAATTAAAATATGTGGATAGACTATTATCAGCACATTCATTTAGTTTGATTAATATGAATTCATCCATTGTATGGCATCAGATGAAAAAATGTGAAAGTGCAAGCTGAGTGGAAATTACTATACCATTTTTTTCCCAGTGTACCAGAATAAGCTCAATTAACTTACGAGTCTCACTCAGACATTGCTTTTGTCCCCCCCAGCACAATTTCTTTTAGAAAGTCTCACATGCTTACACTAGCAGTTTTTACAACATTAATTGCTCATTTACATTCATTTTGAACTTTTACAGAGGAATAATGACATGGATTCCTATTCCATGTGTTTTAATTGAATATTTCCACATGAATGTTCAATAAGGAATGTTGTTCATGAAGCTGTCACATTAAATTACATTGCAATAGCTTATCTGAGACGAGTGGATATGGAAGAGAAAGTGGCACTCCAGGAAAAAGCAGCTTGGGAAGAGCTACAGGAGGGAACAGGGCAGGCCATAGCAGTGGCAGACTTGCTGAAAAAGCTCGAAAGGCCCAATGAGATCAATCTTTACTACTGTGGTGGACTGGAGCTGCTCTCACAGGCTATTAAAGAATGTAAGTTCACATGATTCATTCTTTTTTTTGTTGTTCTTTCTTATTTACTGTGTGAATTGTCACCACACTCCAGCTGTTTCTGGTTGGATGAACAAATGTTTACAGCAGCACTGAGACTCAGATTTGTGTGAAATATGCCTTCGGTTTACCCAGTGTTGTTCCAGCGACCAGGGCGATATTTCTTGCACTCAGGATCGATATGGAGAGGAGAGGAGTGAGGAATTTTGTGCGGAGGTCTCATTGATTCTGCTCTGCGGTTCATTTGCAGTTCATGATGAGGAAACTAATCCTCATGATCAGCCACAGAGGACAGACGCAGTCCTATCGCAAGCACAAGCGCGAGGCTTTTAGGCTTTGTTAGTGAACGCGAACATTACCTTTCAGTTTGTGTCTGCTCAGGTCTGGGCTTGTGTCAATATGCCACTGAACAGAGCTGTGCAGAAAACCTTTTGACCGTTTAGATTGTGACAAAAATATACTATATAAAAGGGAGTGCAGGGGTGGCTTTCACACCTCACATTTTTTTAATAATTAATTTACCTTAGTGATTTTTTTCTCTCAGGGAGAGTTTATATTTGAGATTCAAGTAATAATACTAATATATAATAATATGTAAAAAAAAATACTAAAAACACATTGAAAGTTAATTTTTTTATCAGAAAATTGTAACAGTAAAATTATTAATACAATTTTAAAGGTAGCACAATATATAATAGTGTATAGATTTATAACTTTTAATACATACGGTTGGACCAGTGTGACAAAAACTAATTTAATTTTAAAATGGATCATAATTATACTATTTTTGAACAGTTTAAACATTTTTAGATAAAAAATACAGTAAAATGTAAAAGTAATGTTTTTGATTTATAAATTTTAGTATAATTTAAAATGACATTTATTTGCATGATTCAGTGACAATAAAAAAATAACATCTATTAAGTAAAAACAAAAAAACAACACACAGCTGAAAAAAAAGAGCCTACAGGACTATAATATACAAAAACCCATGGTAGGGTAAAGTGAAAATAAAACAAAATCGGGGTGAAAACAGACAAAAGTCAAACACATGGCAACATCAGTAAACAAACCAGTATAGGACAGAGCACACAGACAGGATAAATAGGGCAGGAGACAAAGCCTGGGCAGGGCAGAAGAGGCAAATTAACAAAATAAATGGTCACCTGGTCGCTTCATGCGTTTTTTCTGATTGAAGCTATCTGATTTCTGGAAACTGTTCTATTTACATTTGACCACCTGAATGTATCTCCGCTTAACAGATATTCGGATCTTCAAATCTCATGCTATATGCAAATTTAACTAGGTTGCATCAACTATTAAAGCTTCAGATACACCTGCCCCTTTTATGATGTACACTATATATCTTATTTATCATACAAATTGTTTTAGATGCAGGTTGCAAAACATCATCACAAGTGCACAAGGCAAGCTCAGCGATTACTGTGATTAAGGCTGAATGAAACACCTATTTTTGTTGTACAGATATGTACAGGACATTATTCAAAACTGTAAAGGGTTTACAAATAATAACCTACTCTCCCAAATACAAAACAGCTTGTCTTTGTAAATGAACGATCAGTATATTTTAAACTCATGTAGCCTACTCACAAGAAGACAAAACAAGGGGAGTGTCAGAGTTCTGTCACTAAGCTAAGAATTAACCAGACAGAAAAGACAGAACCCTGACACTTGTCTTTTATGTCACTTAAATCTTCTAAAAAAATTATAATTTGCTAATTGAGAAATATTTCTTATTATTATCAGTTTTAAAAATAGTGTTGCTTAATATTTTTGTGAAAACCAAACATAAACACAATTAATTTCACATAGAAAACACAATTAATTTCCCATAGAAAATTTTTCCCACATTCTAAAATTATAAATGTCTTTAGTGTCACTTTTAATAATTTTAATAAATAAAAGTATTACTTTTTCAAACAGTCAATCAATTAGACTTCAAAACTTTGAAATATTACCAAAATTTGACAACATAGACTGCATGCATCCACTTGGAAAAGACTTGATTCATTAGCCAATATAGGGAAAAAACGAGATAAAAATAACTTAAGTTCAGTAAATTGTAATAATGTAATGTTTGAAATTAAGACATTACATTAAAATAATATTTGTGCTTTTAGAAATAACTAGACCGGGAGCCAAACATTAGATTTACTTTAGATGGACAAATAAGAAGAATAAGGATATGTGGATGCCACTTTCAACTGCTTCAGACATGTAGCTGCTGCTGTCATTTTCACGTTAACATTCTTTCACTCATGATAAAATTAATGAGTTTTCTAAGATGCCACAACATCGCACAGTTTCTGCTTGTAACAACCGCTGAGATTTAAATTCCTATTGTATTAAGGGAAATTTCCACAGTGTTAGTGTATGAACTAAATATTACAGTCTTTAAAAATTATGGTAACTTTTTAATGTTGTGTTAGCTAACGTGTGATATTTTATCAAGCTCATCTGCTGAAGTCTGTTGAGCATAGAGATATTTATATGTGTGTATAACTACTGTTTTAGACACGGTTAACTTGCTCTGGAGTTTACATGGACCGGCTTTGACTGTTCCAGTATTGCAGGAGGCTTGCGTATTGTGGCACATAAAAACAGTTGCTAATGAGGCGTCTATGTGTATATATCTGTGACAGCTGGCTTGGTCTCTCCTGTGTATGCTTCTTTTTCAGGGTTGTTGAATAACAAAACTGAATATATGAAAAAAGATTGTACTTGAGTAACTGTAATTAATTGTATTTCATTACCATTACTTTTAAAATCTGTGATAATCGAAGTCATGATAACTTTGAACTCTTGTCATTTGTTTCATTTAAACATTATTGAAATCTATATCTGGCAATTAATGTAAATGGTATGTTTGACAGTTCAAATGGACTCACAAAAATTTCAAAATGAGAACAATGTTGGAACAGTCATGAAAAATACAAAGATGAATTTACTTCTAACAATGAAAAAGGATGTAATATCACAGTGCAGTCCTGTAAAACTTTAGAGTTGACTTTAGAGGATTCAAAATCTAATCTGCCAAAGAATTGCCTACATACCCCTTGTAGAATATACATAATGTTTATCATTTTATTAAAATAAGAGGCCACAAAAATGACATGTTATTTGTCTTTAGTGCTGTCCTAAATAAGTTATTTTACACAACAGATGTTTACTTACAGTACACTCCATAATACATAGTAAAAATTAAAAACTGTACATACCCTTCAATCTTAACTGCATGTCGTTACCTGGATGATCCACGACTGTTTTAATGAATCGCAATTGGGGTTTGTGAGTCCCTTGTTTGTCCCAAGCAGATAAACTGTCATCTGTTTTGCAGAAAAATCCTCTAGGTCCAGCAGATACTTTGGTTTTACAATAACTCTGCATATTTTAAGCCTTTTTATTATATGCTAATCTTGAAATGTACTGATTTAAAATGTTCTCCATTTTCTTAAAAAAAAAAAAAAAAAGTAAACTTTAAAAATGACAATTTACATCTTAAAGGCATCATAGTTATATTAAAAATGTAACTTAACTGTTACCCCGCTATAACCTTTGCCCTGATAGCTCCTACCCTGATCAAATCTGTGAGTGCATGAAGGGCTCAACAGTCCAGACCTGTTTTTATTAGTTGAATAAGTACATCATCCGGGCATTTGAAGTGCACATATTCTTTTTAGAATCATCTGTGTGAATGCGCTACTTTACACTACTACAAAATAGTGTAGAATAATGAGTATGCAATTTGGGATGCTTTCTTGTTAGTATTCCAAAGTATTGTTACTAAACTTAGTAAAAATATGTAATAGTGCACATAAAATTAAAACTAACCATATTGTCTGTTAAATTCTTAGATTACATCTGTCTGAGGTATGGTTAAGTATGTTAACCACGTCCCTCCAACTGTCCATTTTGACAGCATGGCAACAAACAGAAATGGCAAGAAGGAGGTGTATGTTAGGTTGTAATAACTCTTTCCGAAACCCTTTTCCTAATCTTTTCATAATGAAATGCCTACTACTTCCTGAAATGACATCCAATCAGCTCGCAGTGGTAAAAAAACAAGCCATGGCCACTGTTTTCTCATTTAATATTCCATTAGGAACTGCGTCACAATCTGAAAAAAACAGAACAAAACCGTTCATGCTGACTTTAACTTACCATTATATGTTGCAAATTACTTTTCAAAACATTTGTTTTGTAATCTATAGTGAAACACACTTTAACATTAACCTTCCAATCCACAAGGTAATATTATAAAAACTTGATTCTTAATCTAACTTTTAACTACTTAACACACAGCAGTCCTTTCTAAAACAAGTTTTCTTTTTAAAGCTCTCTAAAGTGCCAGAAGTATTCTGAAAGGGTAAAATATGAGAATGCACATTGTTGAGTGTAATCTTGAAAGCTCTCCAAAACAGAAAGCCAGTGTTTTGCTCAGGTGAGATACTTGAATGGCTCTTTGTAAACAAATTTCTACTATTTCCACAGAATGAACACTGCTTTTGTGTAGATAAGGCAGTGTTCCCTCAGTCTTGATGAGCTTTTGTTTATTCTCCTCGTGCGTTCTTTTGCCCTTGAGCGAAGCGTATTGTGTGTCTGAGTCTGGTTACTGTGATTTAGTGTTGATATATGGCTCTCACTGCACACCTACTGACTCTGACCTTATCTGGTGTCCCTCACAGGTTCTGGCCAGACTTTATTCAGATTAAACAATGGCTTCAGTATCATTAATGGCAATAACACTGTAAGAAGGTAAGGTTGCTAAAGAAGTGTGCCTGACAGTTTGTAATCAGAATGTACTTTGAAAACGGTCTCCCTGAAGTTGTATTTAAAGGAACACTCTGTGTTTTTTTGAAAATAGGCTAATTTGACAAGTCCCCTAGAGTTAAAAAGTTAAGTTTGATAATTTTTAAATGCATTCAGCCAATCTCCACTACTGTCAGAAGCACTTTTAGCTTAGCATAGATCATTGAATCTGATTAGACCTTTAGCATGTTGCTCAAAAATGATCAAAGTGTTTTGGTAATTTTCCTATTTAAAGCTTGACTGTTCTGTATTTACATCATATACTAAGACCGCTAGAAATAGAAAAGTTATCCAATTTCTGGTGGCCAATATGGCTAGGAACTGTATAAATATCATTCCGGAGTAATAATCAAGGAACTTTGCTTCTGTACCATGGCTGCAGCAG
>CAIGQV010019070.1:18903065-18917372 GCA_903798115.1 Danio jaintianensis | reverse complement strand
TATATATATATGTGTATGTATATATATATATGTGTATGTATATATATATATATGTGTATGTATATATATATATATGTGTATGTATATAGGCGCCGTCATGTACTGAGTGTTTTTTTTGCAAAGTAAAGTTTTTTGTTGTAAAGTTACTTCTCTGTGCTTTGAGCTAAAAGCAATTCTAATATCATTTCCAAATATAATATTTTATAAACAGTTTTTTGGTTTTGAGACATTAAAGGTTATAAACAAACTAAAAAAACAGTTCTTGGAATGAGAACTGTTTGTTCTTTATAATTGCCCTTTGTAATTGGCATTTCAATGTTACTTCCTAAATATAATATTGTTAATAAAACACAGGGCATCACGGTGGAGCAGTGGGTAGCACGATTGCCTCACAGCAAGAAGGTCGCTGGTTCGAGCCTCGGCTGGGTCAGTTGGCATTTCTGTGTGGTGTTTGCATGTTCTCCCCATGTTGGCGTGGGTTTCCTCCAGGTGCTCCGGTTTCCCCCACAAGTCCAAAGACATGCGGTATAGATGAATGAGTGTGTATGGATGTTTCCAGTGATGGGTTGCAGCTGGAAGGGCATCCGCTGCGTAAAACATAGGCTGGATAAGTTGGCGGTTCATTTTGCTGTGGCGACCCCGAAAGGGACTAAGCCGAAAATAAAATAAAAGAATGAATGATAATAAAACACAATTAACATACTAATATATAACTATACATTAATATATATATATATATATCCATCGTATTATTAATTATGTGTTTTAAGTTATAATAAGGAAGAACAAAATGTAACATTAGATATTATTAAATTAGATAAACTAAATTGGCCATAGTGTATAAGTGTGTGTGAATGTGAGAGTTTATGGTTGTTTCTCAGTACTGGGTTGTGGCTGGAAGGGCATCCGCTGCGTAAAACATATGCCGGAATAGTTGGTGGTTCATTCCGCTGCCGTGACCCCTGATAAATAAGGGACTAAGTCGAAGGAAAATTAATGAATGAATGAAAATGTAACATTGAAAGGCCGATTACAAAGAGCAATTATAAAGAACAAACAGTTCTTATTCCAAGAACTATTTTTTTGTTTGTTTATAACCTTTAAACAAAGAAATGTCTTAAAAGGAAAAAAGTGATAGTTGGAAATGGTATTAGAATTGCTTTTAGTTCAGAGCCAGAGAGAACTAGCTTTAAAACATAATAGTACAGAAAGTACATGGCACAAAAACACTATATGATGAAGCCTATATTCACTTAATGAATGCAGTTACAAGATTCAAAAAATTTGACATATTTGTAATGCTTAACATAGTAAAGCGATTTCACATGAGCAAAAAGCTTAATATCATGCACAAAAGTGCTGTTTTTGTCCCAAACAGCACAAGTGCAATAGTGATCTTAATTTAATGTCACAGATTGGTGAATGTGTTAATATTCTGTTTTATTTTAGAAACAATATTGTCTGTTTTTGCTCAGTTTGGCCACCAAACATGTTACCTGTAAAACCACAGCAGAGGTGTTGTTTGTCTCTGTGGTGTTTTGTTTGAACAAATCGGCCGAACCAATGATTAAGTGCAGTTAAAATATGAATCAGCCATTTGAACAAATGGAATAAATGACTCACTGACTTGCTCATTAGACATTTACCACCCTGTACAGAATAATTTAATATTTCCATATTAAGTAAAAATTGCAAAAAAGGTATTATTCCACCAGAAATTTAAATGTATAATTTAAATTCATGTCATTTCATAGCTGCATGAAAAACCCCCATTAATTTTAATGAGAAGAATGTTGCTAGACAAACTAATAAAATTATATAAATACCTAAAAAAGGCTGTTCATTATATTTAAACAAAGAGCTTGAATTCACCTTTTAAGTACATAAGAGTACATCCTAATCTTTTTGTGCCATCATTCCATTCATTTTGTGGTATGAAATGCTGTTGTGTTATCTTCAGAGAGCTGCTGGTTTGCTGAGTGTTCTCCTCCTGCTGTCTTCCGATGCCACTCGGGAAGCTGTGCACAATGGAGTAGTGAAGAAGCTGCTGAAGATCCTGAAGGTAGAGACTGCACTGGGTTTTAGCATTCAAGACAGCGTTTGTAAGCAAATAAAGTCAAATTAAATCAGATATGAGATTTAGAAGACGGTATAAGGTTATGCCCCTAAAGTAAATCACATTTAGCCTGGTACTGGAAGTATGTTATTTGAGAGTTATAGGAAAGTTGGATGCTTAACCTTGCTGACACATTGCTCTTTTACTACTGTATAATTCAGCAACGTGTCAGCCAGTGGATTGTAAATTTTTACTGACCTAAATCAGCCCAGAACCCAAACTTCCTCAGCTTGTTTAAAGTGACCCAATTATACTTTTTTCTTTCAGATGTTGCCTCTCATTTAGTGTGTAATGTGGCTGCTTGTGAATGTAAAACGTCTGCAATGTTTCAAAGATCAAAGTGCAGGATGAATGGAGTTTTTGTCTTTTGATTCTAGACTTCCTAAAATGAGTCTAGTCTTACTTACTTCACAAACCTATGTTAATGTGTAGCTAATTAGAGTGTGATATCTATTTTTTATTGTACGATATATTGCACCAAAATATATTGCAATAAACGATATTATTGTCATTTTAAGGCCATTTTATGCCACTCATTATATAATACCAGAATGACAATATAATATCATCACAATACAAGTACACTCTTCCAAAGAACACATAATATTTTATTCTTAAGAATATTTCATTTAATTATAGTCATTTTAGCAATTTAATAATAAGACATCGGAATCAGAATGTGAAAACACATATCCTCAATAAATAATAGTAAATGTTAACAAAAACGTGCAAGGTAAAAAGTAACAGAGACTGCTATATCTGCTACCAGATCTACTTTCAGTTGTTAGACACCCACATAAAAATATACTATAGTAATTAATGGTAAATACTATAGTGTTTTTTTTTTACTATACTGACACTGACACTGACACCTCCAATAGAGATAGAGAGGTTGCGCAATCAGCTAAAATGTTGCTAGAATTGGTTTTTATGTATGGGCGATATATATTGCATCACCAAAATGATTGAGGTCATGTCCATGTGTTGTGCGATAAGTCGATATATTGATTACTGATTGTGACAGGCCTAAGTGTAGTTGCTGTTGATTTTGGTCTGGGTTGTTGGCATGTCAAATAGATGCTGTTTTATGCACTTCAGGAGCAAATTACTTTTCACACACTTCCAAAGTATAAGGACTTTTTTATGAGGTAAAACCGACACCATGATGAAAGCCTGGTTAACATTCACCTTCCTGGTTTGTCTTTTGTTAGTATCAGAATACTTTTGTAAAAATATTTTGATGTTGTTATTATCTAGTTTGTATCTGATTTCATTTTTGTGGAGTTTCAGCACAAGGGAAGCAAAATAAGGAAAAACAGACAATTAAAAGGTAACACTTACGGGACGTAGTTAATGTACATGTATTTACTGACATGAGCAAACAATGAACAATGCTTGTACAGCATTTATTAATCATAGTTCAACATCTACTAATGCATTATTAAAATCCAACGCTGTTAGTTCATTCATTCTCTAATTTTCCTTCGGCTTAGTCTCTATTTCAGAGGTCGTGACAGCGGAATCAACAGCCAACTATTCCAGCATATGTTTTACCCAACAGATGCCCTTCCAGCCGCAACCCAGTGCTGGGAACACACTCATTAACACACACACTTATACACTACGGCCAATTTAGTTAATTCAATTCACCTATACCGCATGTCTTTGGACTGGGGGGGAAACCAGAGCACCCGAAGGAAACCCACCCGATCATGGGGAGAACATGGAAACTCTGCTGTGATAATTAACATTAGTTAAAAGGAATAATCCACCCAAAAATTAAAATTCTCTCTTCATTTTCTCAATTTTTACTTATTTCAAACCTTTATGAATTTCCTTCTTTTGTTGAACACAAAAGAAGATATTTTGAAAAATGTTGGAAACCTGTAACCATTGACTTGACTACTACTACTATGAAAGGCAGTGGTTACAGGTGAGCAACTGTATTTTCATTAACTAATATTAACAAACATGAATAAGTACTTAAATAAAAGTATTGTTTATTATTTGTTCTTGTCAGTAAGCTGACAACTAACTAATATTTCCAGTATTTTAAAATGTTACCATAAAAATTCTTGATATAAAATAAACACATTAAAATGCATTTTTTGTGCGATCATAGTAATCTGATCATATCAAACCAAACCTGTATCAAATATACTGCAGTGCATAAAAACATGCATGCAGATTAATAATATTATAATTATTATATTATTGACACATTTAATTTTGTCAGGCTTTACAGAGTTAAAGGGTTGACTTTGTGGCTGTCTGGTCATCAGCTATATTGCGGTTTCAATCATAGAGGTTTAACTGAAATTTGCCTGTGTGTCTGTCTTGTCAGGCAGGGGGAGAGATGAGCTCCAGATACTCCATTAAAGCCCTGACAGTTTGCACTGCTTCAATCCCAAAAGCCCGCAAGGAGCTGGTTAAGCTTGACAAACGTGAGTTCTGAGGCAGGGAGGGAGAGGATTGCATTCAATAAGGTGTCCTAAGTTTTGTGGCCTTACAGTGACTTTGTGTGCATTTGCGCACTACACACATTTATTCATTCAGGGCTGCACACTCTAAGAAATCTCCTGGCTGGTATTGACGAGTTGGTGGTGGGGAATGCAGCTTTGTGTATGGGCCACTGCTTAGAAGTGGATGGCGCTGCCAGTTGCCTCCTGGGTACAGACTGCGTGCCACTGCTGCTCCGCCACGCCGCTGGAGATGCCAAAAGAGCAGCCGTTCAGCAGAATGCAGCCATCACCCTTGGGAAGCTGTGCAAAATAGAGCCCAGGTATAATTAAGTCTGACTTGCCTTTTAATGTCAACTGTATTATATTGAATATCATTCATGCTGATGTACGTGTACCCAGCAGTGATACTCTGGGAAACATGAAGGTGAAAAGATAATAACTCCTTATAATTAACCTCAGCAAAATGATGAGCTTTCTGAATGTGTAATGAATTAAAACCCCTCCGATATAGATTTAAAGGGTTGGTTCGCCTCAAAGTTTGCTCAAATCCACAGCACTTTTATTCATGTTTAAGAAGCAAATAAAGATTTTTTTAATCAAATATGAAACATTTCTGTCCATTAAAAGTCGCTCAACAAATTGATCAAGAAACAGTGATCACAGAAGATTAAATGGCCATTGCTGTCATTTTTTCCTCGTCGTATTTACAATTGAAACTTCTATTGAGATTTTAGAATTAAGCTTTGAATGTCTGTCATCAAGTTTTATGAAGTATCTAAAATTACAATCTTTTTTGTAATATAGCCTATGATTGTGTACGAGTTACTAGACTGCCCACAAAAATTAGGCAGCAAAAGATACAGCATTAAGTTCAAATAAGATTTTTCCTCCTCAACCAAAACTCTAGAACAATTAATGTGACTAAATATTGGTTGTTAAATATACCCAAACTAATTATATGTTATGTTAAACCTGTATAGAGGCTTAAATAACAGTTATTGGTAGATTCCAGAAAATCTGGCCGAGGTAAGGCTGTTCTCTGCGAGTTTCAGTAATCATAATAAACACGTCTACAAAGACCAACCAGATTTGAGAACCAGAATGAACTTTTATATGCAAATAAACACCAAAATTATCACTTTAAATTACTTTAATAGAGGAACAGAAATATGAAATGATTAAAAAAATATTTCATGATTTATATTCTGAAGATTAAAGGTCCCATGAAATTAAAATAAAGTTTTTTAGATGTTAGTATCAGTATTGTTAGTTTTTAAGATATCTATAAGCTAGTGTGCTCCAAAACAGTGACAATGACAGTGAAAATTCGCATTTAGAAGATATAAAACTGATATAAACATGTAAGGCTTGTAGTTTGTCACTTCCGCCTAAATGGATCAACGATTTTATTCACGTCACCTCATACTTCAGTTTCTCATCAAATCATAACCAATCAAATTCCCCTTCAGGACGCTTCTCATTTGCTTTTCATTTCATGCGCTTGAGCTCAACCTCTCACTGGCGGAGCTGTGATGAAACAAAAGACCATTTGCTGTTGTTCAAAAAGGGGAGGAGCTACACTATATCCCACCCTCTCTTCGTGTTTCGCTTGAGATTACGTCAAACATTGAATAAAAATGCATATTTCAAAGCACTTCGGGAGCTTTAAGGAACATTTTATGCTTTAAGAATGATATAAGTGTGAATATTAAGTTTGACTAAATGTAAGTTTTTTAATTTAATTTAAGTGGTTGAACAAACCCTTTAATAATCAATAATGAATCCGTTGATCATTCTGGTAATCATCATGTTACAGCCATATTTACAAATGTAAACATGTTAGTTTATTGCATTTTCAGTTTACATTCCTGCCTCAGTTTACAGCTGTTAATGAGTACTTTCACAGATGACAGCCTCTTTTAAAATATTTACCTTTATTGATTTAAAGAACTGTTGAGTTTTTACCTTCATCTTTCATTTATGAAGTGCCCACAAGCTCAAAAATATAGCAGCTCTGTTAGTTAAGTGTTCCTGAGGCATCTAATACTCCCAGTCAGCATCTAACAAGGACAATCCAACAAAGAGGAGTCAGAATCTCATGGCATTCAACTTTGATGAGCTTTCAACTTCTCAAAGGTAACGGCGCTCAGAGCACGAGTCTTTACAGTGAGATTTCAAGCCTCACAGATCAGAGTGCAGCCTAAAAGAGACATTTTAGACAGAAAACAGTGGAGGGTGCAGATACTGCCAAAAATATTACGCATAACCCATGAACCTACTTTATATGCAGAGCAAACTGGCTGACGCTTTCACGCTTGTTTGTATTTCATATTTTTAGATGGTTTTATATTTGGCTGTTCAGGTTTCATTGTGTGGTCAAAATGAAAAAGAACCTAATTCTGTTGCTTTGATAAATCTCTGTTTTGATTTTTTTTCTCAGGCACATGGAGAAGCTCAGGGAGCTCCATGGTTTAGAAATCCTTCACTACTGTATGAGACTGATCACGTGAGCCACTTCCCAATAAATGACCCCATAACTCAGGACACACACACACACACACACGCACACAGATGAATGCTGTTTGGTCCACGGCTTAAGATGCTCATCTTAAGTGAGGCCACAAATTACTGTCATGCCTGAGGCCTATCTTGATTATGCAGCTGTTTCCTGTGTTTGTTTTAATTAGAGAGAATTCACATTGACATGTGACTCTGTTATCTGCTGTTGTAGAGAGCATGTTGCCCCGGGATGATATTCGAAACGTTTCAATTTCCTTTCATCCCAAATGGCTCACTTGGGAAGTGTGTTGCCTTGATTACATTTTGTTCTCTGTTTGTTGATAAATGGATTAATGGTAACTTTCATGTGCTATAATAAAAAAAGATTAATACAACTGCATTTGAAGATAATTATGGTTAAAGCCTTCTCTTCTTGGCAGACTTGATAGCTTTGGAAAGCATTTGATGATGTAATGAGAAAAAGAAACATTGTTACAATAGAAATGGGTTTAGCTGAAGTGAGTCAGTTTGTGTAATCCAGGGTTTTGGACAGGATTTGACAAACAGACTGCATTAAACTGCAAGTTTAACACTTATGGTAACTTTTATTAAACTTAGTCAGTTAAAGGCTTACATACTGTTGTCATTTACTGACCTTAATGTCATTCCAAATATGTATGATTTTTTTGTACACTAATGGTCAATGGTAAAAACAATCTATTCTTGTATTCTTGTCATGTTTTCTTTTATGTTCCACAGAAGAAAGAATGCCATACAGTTATGGAATAGCATTACAAGTAATTGATATTTTTTTGTTGTTGAACTGCTTTTAAAAAATACTATTTGTCTAATCAACAGTTGCAATGTCAACAGCCCAGAGAAAACAATTCTGCTTACTACGGTTAACATAAAGAAATGATTCAGATAATTTATTTCAAGACATTTGTCAGGTTTTTGTCCTTAAAACATTCTTGCATGTAGGATTGGTTCTTCATCCCAAACCTCTGTTTCTAATCCCAAAACGTGTTTTTTTTTGTGCTAATAACGTAGGTTTGAGCCTTTGATATGAGTGAGAAAAGGGGCTATTAGTGGTAGTACCCGCTTTTTGGTATTTTTGCACAACAGGAACTAGAAATTATTTAGTTATAGGAGCACCATTTGGGGAACTGAATTTTCTCCTATTGTACCTTAGTGAAGGGTCTAAAATGGGGTTCCACTTAGTGCGAAAGCCCTAAAATAGAGAGAGAAAGAGATTAAGCAAGTGAAACTGTAAGTTTAACTGATTCAAGAACAGCAATGTTAATCAGAAATGTTCTGTCTTTTCAGTTTTTAAATGTTTTCATGGAGGAGTACTGACAACATGTTGCTTGTTGTAATACACTGTATGTATGTGTGTTTAAATTGGAGAGAAAGTGGGAGAAAGAGATTGTGCCTTAGAACGCCAATCAACCAATCAGATTCAAGCATTTGATTTATACTCCTTTAGTTATAATACTATTTAGACATGTTGTTGATTAAATGAGTAACTTTTCAAATTTATGTCAACTAGCATAGGTTAGGGTTAGTAGCAGCCAGTCTACTAAAACTATAATGAATGCTAGTTGACTATACAGACCATCAAATGAAGTGTTTTGTTGTTGTTGCTTGTTTTTCCAGAGGGATTTTGGAGGGAAACTGTGTCCTTGGAGCAATTCTATTAGCTGAAACATTTGTTTATGGAAATCTGTTCAATGTCTGATAAGAAATGCTTAAAAAATGTCAATTTTTGTTAAATATGTCACAAATCACATTATATGACATCTGGTACCACATTAAACATTTCCCCTTTCTTTTTGTTTTCAGTTAGCAACATACTAGCTCAGCATTCTGTAGCTCAGACACTTTTTGCTGTTTACAGCAAAGTGACAGGTGGGATTTCTCAAGACACTTTTTACATTTATTTATTTAGCAGATCCAAGTAAGACAGACAACAAAGCGATTAATCTTAAGAAGCAAGAACATGAAAAATGCTCACAATGCAAAGTTTCAGATTTTGAAAAATAGTCAAAGCTTCAGGTGTTATTTTTTCTAAAAGAGTTGTCAGGATAAGTGCTCATAGAGGAGATGAGCCAGTAGTCTTATTTTCTTTCATTTATTCTTATGTTAAATAAGAAACCAGTGCCTCAGAGACATTTGCCTTTATTTATTTTAAAACTTTTCAGCAAGTGAACATTGGAGCGGGATGTACTGTAGTTCTTGGCTCACATATGTGCATTATCAACCACGAGTGGATTTAGAGTAATCTCAGAGCCAGAGAAAATGTGTAAACTCACCTGAAGATGAATTGGCACAAGTGTACACGCTTTTTTATTAGAACTCTCGGCACTGTATTTGAGTCTTATCTGAATCTGCTCAATAATGAATGTCTCGGATACTAGCTTATCATAGCAGCTCACACAAGCTGAGGTGCGCATGAAAAATTATACGCAGTCAAACACAATGAGGGTGATGAGGGATTCTACTGACGCAGAAATCCGTTTTATTTCTCTCAGCTTGCTTTTGTTCACGTGTCAGTAATCTAATCTACTTATAAATGAGTGGAGAGGAAGGTGAAGCTCACACTGGGCTCCTGCAGAGAGAGTGAAGTGTGAGCTGTGTTGGGATAGTATCCTGTCTAGTGCATTTTTATGGAATTGCATTATGGTGTTATGTATGGGTAGCTTATAAAAAACAAAGAGAGAAGATTAAGTATGGGGATTGGTTTCATATTTTTCCTTTTTGGACTCACAGGTATGTACGTTTTTCCTCAATAATTACTTGTGCCTGTGATCATGATGGATAGCACAGTAATGGCCAATAAGATATTAACAAAAAATAAATAAATAAATAAATAATAATATTAACAAAAAATAATCATAATTATAAAATACATTTAATACATAATACAGTACTACAATAATTAATTTAAAAAATGGTATTTAGTAGTAATAGTAATTGTTTTATTTTTAAATAAATTCAGCTATAAATACATTTCTAAGAAATGATAATTAAATTGTATATATTTTTTTTCAGTGGCTACAATTCTAAAAATGTATTATTTTATATTAAATCTATATGTATACTTTAAATTATACTTTATATATTTATACTTTGTAAAATTATATTTATTGTATATATATAGGTGTTTCATTATGATATGGGCAATTCTTATGTATGCATTTCTGTGCTTATAAATTTTCTATCTGGCAATGTCAACTACGTTAGCTCTTTCACACAATTTCACACAACATATTACAAATTCTGGTCCCATAAAAAGCTCTGAATTATTCATTACACGCTACAGACAAGCGAGTTGCAACATTTGCCATGTATGTTATGAAACCTTCGTCTTTTTGCATGCAATCATTTTCTTTTGTGTCTGTGCATCCAGTCGTAAAATTTGAATGCCTCTCAAGCTGTTTATAGTATGTGTATTTATGTGTACTCCACGAGCCATCTCAAAAGCAAACCTGCAACTCCGCTTTTTTTCTTTTATCAGCAAGTGCTAAAGAGGATGGCCTGCAAGGCTTTCAGTCACTGCAAACCGACAGCAGCGCAGCCTTCATAACAACTGTGCTGCCAGAAGAGCAAAACAGCTCCAGTGACAACGCTGGAAAAGTTTCCACTGAAAGCCTTGCTCATCTGACTGGGGCTGTAATCAGTTCTCTGGGGACAGATTTGTTCCATACACCAGATGAGAGGCAGCACTCAAGTACAGTAAATGCAACCACAACTACTGATAAAAATGCAATTACCTCAAATGGACCAGGATTTGTCTTAATTTATGGTACAGGTTTGCATTCCACTGGTAGTGCATTGAAGCCTTTTCAGTCTGAAGAAGACCCCTTATTGGTCGCCACTGATGAGAAGAGACTTCATCCCTCAATGTCGGATGACACCGTGACGCCTGCTGCTCATCTGTCTAGAGGCAAGGAAAAGATCTCTGCTTTTTTTCACGCTTCACTGGAAAGCAAGAATCAAAGAGTCTTGGAGTCTATTACTCCTTCACCCGCAAATGGCATTCCCTTGGTATCGGCCTCTGATCCAGCAATAATTGATAACCTTGGGGAGTCAAACGAGAGTGTGGAAAGACGGCCCGAAAACAAGAACGAAAATTGGACTCTGGAGTCGTTTAGAGCTGATGACCCTTTGAATTCTACTGAAGAGGCTTCTTTGAATAAGAACCACTCGACCATTATGCACTTTGGGGTTTTACAGGGCGCAGGGCTTTTAACAACTAAGCTTGGTCAAAAACCAAGAAATGAATCTGAGCGTGAGCCAAAAGAAGAGAAGAATCTGCTTTCACAAAGTTCACTGATCCTTGATACTCCATTACAAGTGAAATCAACCAGCCAAGTAATGGTTAATAAAATGACAGAAAGCAGCAAAAATCCTGGCACCAGTGGACCAACACCACTGATGGTGTCACTAAAGCACTCAGGCTTGATGTTTTTATTCTCTGCTTCAAAGCTGACCCCTACAAAGACTCCAGACGCAAGTACGGCAAATTATTTTTCAAGCATAGTAACAGCTGCTGGCGAAATGCACGTGATAAAACTAACTGAGGCCTCGCGGTTGATATCTGACTCTATGCATAGAATTGTCTCAGCAAGGGATGAGCTAGAAAGAAAATTGATTTTGCACGCCAAGTCCCAAAAAGAGCAGCAAATTAAAGCAACACTCCAAACCTTACCAACCGGTTTCCGTCATCGTCTTTCTTTGACTTCTCAGAACTCTTTGTCTTTACTCAAAATGCCAGATCTTTGTGCCAAAGAAGCCAAAACGTCTAATATCTCTGTGAAAGAGACACATAACAGAATAGATAATTCAAGTGAACGGATATCCTTTAGTACTGCCTCATTTACCAATGCTGAGGAAGCAACTACAGCGAGTGATATATTCATGAAACAGACTCAAAGTTCACTTGCGACTCCCCAAACTCTTTCACCTCAAACAGAATCTTCAAAACACTCTGGTCAGTTTGACGAATTATCTACAGCAGCGCCTCTTTCAACACCTCTGACAATGCCTAAGAATGTGTTTCAAATCTTCAAAGTGAATGATCATCGCTTTCTCTCAGAAACATTAAAGCCTTTTGTATCAATTCAAGTGCATGAATCAAGTCCTCCTTCATTTACATCTACAACGGTGAAGAGATTCACAAATAGGGAAGATTTCTCTAAAATCGACTCTACAGTCCAAAACCAACATCACAGTAAAGTTCTATCTATCATATTTGAAAGGCCAAACATAAACTTAATCAGATTATCAAAACACACAACCACAGTCAACAAAAGCATGTCTCGTTTTGTTCTCCCAACACATCTGACTCCTAAAGACAACATATACACAATGATTTCAAAACCCCAGGTATATATTGCCAACATCTCTAATACACTTCCGCAAAAGAAGAACATTTTGCTGCCAACATCTTTGAGTAAGTCACAAAATACTGCGACAACAGATGCCAAAAGAGTTCTCTCAAAACTTTTGTCCATCTCTAAGAAAAGTAATAGCGAGTCTGCCTTTTTAAATCACTCAGTCACAACCGGAGAGATAGGTTCGCCGTTAGACGACAAACAACAAGATCTTAAAAACCCAAGAGGGACTGTGAGGCTGCTTTTTGGCAGCCACACCGTTAGCAGTATCCCATCAGTCCAACAGCCCACTGAAGCTCACCCTAGAGAGGGATTCCTCACAGAAACAGCGCAGTCTGAACTTCAAATTGAGCCATACTTGAAGAAAAGAGATGGCACGGCCAAACCAACAAAGCTTATTCCAAACAGTCGTTCAGTTGCAGGCATTTATCAAACTCCACTGACGTCAATTTCACACCCTAGTACTGAGTTTAAACAAGATCTGTCCTTCGCTGCATCACCCTTAGTGTCTATTGAGCAGAATATTGGACACGACTACCTCAAAGAATCCGTTTTATCACATCATGTGTTTGTAAATTTATCAACTCTATTGAAGCATCCTTGGAAAATAACATCCAACCGAATTTCTGGCATCAGTAGGCACAAAACAGCTGCAGCTGGACCAGAAGGGGCCTTGAACACTTCACCCCTTGAATCATCCACTTCACCAACTTCCCCTTTGTTTAGTTTTCGAATGCAGAATGTGTTGCGTAAAGAGCATTTGTCCTTAACCGAAGACCAAACGCAATTTCTCTCAACAGTATATGAGCATTCGCAAACCCAGTCAAACTTTCCACTGGGCGTAACTGAAGATGTAGAAAAACAACTTGGGCGGATGGCACTGTCTGCTGTTACTGGGGAAAAGTTGTCTCCTGTTGTCCACACAGATTTGAGTTTCTCAAGTACGGAGGCACAATCGCTCCCCAAAGGTTCATTACAGTCCAGGGGAGGCAGTGCAGATATTTCACATGGCGCCACTCCATTTGCTGAAAGTGACTCGGCGAGATCTGCTGAGGTTGAGTCAGACCTGCCTGTGATAAACACGAAGAGGGGGGTTATAGCAGCCGATTCTCTCACCGGGTAATGACACACAACTCCTAAATCACTTTTAATGTCGAAAAAACACTGGTTTATTAGTATTTGTGCTGTGTTAGATCAATGAGCAGGATGGATGGCTAGCTATATAGATAGACAGACAGATACAGTACTTTCTACTTCAACATTTCATATTTTATTAACCGGTTCTTGTCATTTCTTTGTAATTATAATATTTGCTTGCAATTTCTCAGTGGAAACTGTTCCTGTAATCTTTATTTTTCAATATACATCTACTAATTATCCAGTAACTAAACTGAAATTAAGAGCACAATTAAAATAGATAATAATTAAAAACTACTGAATCTGAAATTCTAAGACATTTAAAAACAATTTAGGATTTTCATTTAGAATAAAATAACATTTAGTATTAGTATTATTTAGTATTTATTAATCTATGTTAACGTTACTTAATGAAAATAAAGTTGTTCATTGTTAGTTCATGTTAACTCATAGTGCATTAACTAATGTTAACAAGCATGAATTTGGATTTTAATAATGCATTAGTAAATGTTGAACTATGATTAATAAAGGCTGTGCAGGTTTTGGTTATTCTTAGTTCATGCTAGTAAAAACATTAACTTATGAAGCCTTATTGTAAAGTGTCACCCAATATATGTAATAACTAAAAACACAATTTCAACTGTCAAAAAGGGTATTGTATATATATATATATATATATATATATATATATATATAT